>OENT01002572.1:0-14932 GCA_900239685.1 Rotaria macrura
ACGATCGCCCGTCACGACTATCGTATTTCACCGTAATTGTGTCGTTTACGACCGTTTACGGATCGTTCTACTCGACCTGGGTTGTTCGAGTTAAAATTTTCTATAGCTTCTGATTCCAATTTTGTGAATCATTATGTGAAAGGAGAGTTGAAGTGTTTAGAATAGACATTTCTGACGCACTCCTGCTCTTCCACGTATCGTTACCGACGTGCCCCTCCACCTTTATCACAGATCATGACTGACGGATTCCAGAGACGTCACAGATCCTAACAGACGCGACCTGCACACTCACATGGAGATCGTAGGTGATGTTATCAATGTACGATCAAAGCCGTAAGTCTATAGAATATCATTATTGTAGATGAACTTCTTCCTTCATGTAGTTCTATAGGATTAGTAAAATGGTTGTGAGCTATGTTTCGCAAGATAAATCAAAGAAAACAACTTTCAAGTAATTAGTAATAGTAGTTACATTGTGTTTCACATTTTCACCCAGCAGAGATTGCGACAACAATTTTCTTATACGCAAGCAATTTTTTGCAAGATTAAGCGTAAATTTTCAAATCTTTTCGATGAAAGGAGACATCGGGGGGGGGGGGGCATCTGGATAAATTATTGGTATCGGTCCCATAAAAATCAAAATCTTTGGTCCCAACCCAGGTCTCTGGGGACCACTTTGCAGTTCCCTACTTACAAGATAACATATACATGAAAAAGCTCTCTATCACGATGATATTTGCATGGCAAACCTGTTTCACGATAATATTTACATGAGAAGTCCTTATTACTAAAAAACAATGAAAATTACAATAAGAAACACTAGCTAAAATACTGCATCTCGAGTACCTGATCAAACAAAAATATGCGGTAAACATCTAAATAATTTAAAAAAAGATTGGACCGACGTGAACGATGATTACAATACAATCACTATATCATTTCATACAAGTGACATATTGACATTGTGTGAAGACAACCAATCGAATGACCTCTAACGTATGCATGCTTAACTCAATGCATAAATGCTGCAATGAGTGCACAATACCCAATGCCGATTGTGCTTGTATGAAATTGGCGGGATCGAGAAGTTAATTGATCTGGTCCCGTCCCGCCACCTTTTCATTATTATTGTCCCACCCCATCCCGTCCCGCGGAGCTCTGATACCCACTCTCTTTTGAGCGTTTAGTGTGTTCGTATCATATTAGTTGACCTTGATAACCAATACTACAAGATATTCCTATTACATTTTTTTTATTTATGTATGAATTATTCTTTTTTTTCCAGCATCTCATTTCACTTACTATGCAGTTTACTAAATTGATATAGAGTTCTACGTAGATGTTTATAGTATTTTTTGTTCGGAAGCGTACACTAGTCGACGATCTTGACTTCGTTCTTTCCAGGTTCTTGTTTTTCTTGATTATCAGGCAAGATTCTTTGTAAGCATAATATGCAGGCAAGAATCCTTTCGAGAGGAAAGTAAAAAGATTCTTGCCTGTAGTTCAAGAAAAACAGAAACTTGTCTGGTTGATCTGAAAAATAAGAATCAAGTAAGAATGAAAAGATATTCAAGATTTTTTAAGATTCAGACAAGAATCTTGTTCCTTTCCTCTCGAAAAGAATCCTGTCTGAAGTTCAAGATGAATGAACCTTGTCTGTTTGATCGGAAAAATAAGAATCTAGAATGAATTAGAAGGTAGTTTTAATTTCTTGGAATTCAGACAAGGTTCTTTTTTCTTTTCCTTTCAACGATTCTTATCATATCTTAAAGAAAAATGCCGCGTAATTTCTTTGTGCATATATACTTATAAATATATAGAAGTTCGAATGTTATATCTTTTCATTTCTACATGACGATGACGGCGACGAACTGTAACAGATTTATTTATCAAATAGATAAATTTGTTTTATTATTTTTTTCTTTTGCTTAACTTTTTTTGCTTGTAATATGAACAGATATTGTATGTTTTATTGCGTGTGTCTTTCACTTTTTGCCTATTTTTATGAAACTGAAAATTAAAATATAATAGTATCGAAAAAGGCAACTGTATTGACGTATCAATGGAATTGATTTCTATTTCAAGAATCGCGTCAGAATAGCAAGGATTTTAATAAAACAAGAATCATGCCATATGGCAAGAAAATAAGAATCAGACAAGAACTCAAGAATACAAGAATCTTGTCTGGCTAGACATTTCTTGTCTTGCCAGCCAAGATTGTATGTACCCAGGGCAAACAACCAGATGTTAAGATCTGATAAGATTCTGCATCTGATCTTGTATGATCTTGTAAGATCAGGCGAAAAATCGTATGAAAATCGTAGTCTCGGAGATCTTGCATCAGATCAGACATTCAGATTCTTGAAAGATCATACACATTTATAAGATCTTTCCAGAATCTGACTGTGAGATCTGATGCAAGATCTCAGAGACGACGATTTTTTGTCAGATTCTTTTCAGATTTCACCCATATTCCAAGATCTTGTATGTTGTTCATAAGATCTTGTGTCAGAGTTTTCGACCTGGGTACACGAATCTTGCCTGGAGGTCCAGATCTGTTTTTTCAGGCAAGAATCTTGTGTAGAAGGAACGAAAAAAGAATCGTGTCAGATAATCAAGAAAAACAAGAATCTGAAAAGAAAGAAGTCAAGATCGTCGACTAGTGTAGTGCGTTCGAATCTCCATGTACACCAATATTGGGAGAATATTAATAATGAATGGATCTTATGCCACTCTTAAGTTTGTATTCTTTTAAGTTAAACGTACAAAATAATTTTTCTGTTTTACTTTAGATGATTGTTTATGTTTTTAGATTTAAAATTACTATTACGATATTTTTAATTTAACATTCAATAGGTGGTTCGATCTTGTTTAATTTACTGACTTGCTTTTGGTTGTGCTGAATTATGTGTTACATTAAACAATAGATGTAAGTTTGTTTTTTTTATTAGAAAAAAATAAGGTAGAACATAACAGAGTTACAATATAGAAAAATATATATTTATTTACAGAACACTAAAGGATATATCATAAGGATGTAGAGGGAGATACAGAAATTTATGAAGTGCAACTAGTTTAAGTGACTTATTATAACGGATGTCTTCAACGATAAAACAGTCAACTTTATTGACTTCTTCAACTTGCAATGCTTACAGTTGTTGTACGTAACATTTGACTTTGTATATTTTACAGACAAAAGCACGTGCTTTGTCATCATATAGAATCCAACGAATTTCGCCGAGTTTTCGTAGAGTTAGAAAGGTTTCTTTTGACACATTTAAGACTGTGTTTCGTGATTATTTTGACCACAAATAATCAATGCTTTCAATGTAAAAAGAGGTTTTAAATTTAATGCAGACACAATTGAGATTAAAAGTTGTATTTGTGCATTACTAATCGGTTGCCAATCATCTAGTCGACTATAAGCTATACCAGACAGACTAGTCTGTGATAAATATTCTTCTTGAAAATGGTCCTTGACGCATAGACAGAATTCTTGTCTCATTATCAGCATTAATGGAGTGTGCTTCAAGTTACGAACTTTGTTACCCTAGAAGAATTGATGCTTTCTTTCAGTTGACAAGCATGATGTATAAGTCAAAGGTCTCAAATATTTCATTAGGAGAGGAAAATAAGTCATAAAATGGAATTTAAATTTCATTTTTCCTGGATATCGGTTTTTGAACCGATCATTGGACATTTGCACGAAAGAACACAATTTTTGACGGACAATCTCAGTAATTGTTGTCGCAAAACACAATGAAAGAATATCAACACATATCAACATAGCGTGATAATGAGAAAAATCCGATGTACAAAACAGATTTTTGAGGATAAAAGGTGAATTTATAAAGAGATGGTAAGATTGCATTGAAGTTAAAGGCATTCCCGAATTGTTTTGTTTCTTCAATTCATCGATTGTCAAATCAGGTGCGGTTCAAACTGTAATTCGTCAACTTCCTAAGGGAACATAATGACTTGAGAGCAAAACTGATCCAACTTGAAATAGCCGCTACTTACGCAAAATTTGTAGGAAAGCATTTAGACGGTTTAGAACACACATCCTACAATTAATTTTAAAAAGCATTAGTTAGTAGCGCTGATTGTTTTATTTTCTTCAAGATATTCAAACGGCGTCAGTATTTTTGTAAGCAATGTTAAATAATTTGGAATATAGCCTTTTTGTATTTAAATTAGCACTACAGTGTTTTATTTATCTGATATCGAGTGCTAAGCGAAACATTGCTCCAGTTAATTGTAATCTGCTGAAAAATTTAAAGATTTTTGTATGTAGTGTTACTTCTAGTAAAGTATGCATAGGATCATACGGGCATTGATGTGTAACATGGTATAAGCCATCGAATAAACTTCTATTTTTAATCCCGTATCTTTTAGATCGATTTTGGTACAATTTTCCAGATTTTTGAACAAGCTCCAAGCTGTGGCATCTAATTATACGTGTAATGCCATTATGGGTTAAGACAACAGTTTTTCAACTTACCTCTGTCTGTATTTACTTAGAGTATAAGCTTAGGAAAGTTATGTAAGATATCGTCTTCTAGATGATCATGTCGAATATCACATATATGACAAAAATGACTTGCTGATATACTTTCCTGAAATCCATTCAAAGATGTTTGAGCTGGATTATCACCAAGGGATAAAAATGAACCACCATATAAGTGGTTTCAGTACCATTTTACATCGATGGTGATGCCTAAACACAGTTTTAGTATACAATAAATTTATGAAGTTAAAGAACACCCTACCAGAAGTAGAAAGTATTTTCATTCCAATTAAAAAATCATTAACAGTGTGACATAGAGAGTTGTACTTTCATGCCCATTCCGGACAAGCTGCTAGGGTTGGTTATTGTTAAGTCATTCGAACTTATTTCAATTTTAAGATAAGTTGAATTTCGGTAAATCGGATGATTTCAAGCAAAACCGTCATCATGATGATCTTTGATACGATTAGGATCATAGCCGCTATTTATGCGTTCCAAATCAGCTTCAAGAAGTTCTGGTGGACGAAGATATTTCTCAAGGCTTTTAAGGAAAGGTACATATGAATATTTGGCTGTTTTGATTGGGTTTTTTTTGTAATCGTGTGTAAATAAAAGAGCAAATTGTTCTAAGCAGTTTTCATTCTATTAGATGAGAAAGAAGTCGTAGGCTTTTAATTAGATCGATGCTCTGACAGTGAATCTAACCTAAGGATATACCCGATAAGAACGGCTTATAGGTTGGATATATTCAAAATAGTTGACTGCTTTTTTCTTTCGAATATGCTTTGATTTAAGTTAAGTTGGTTTACACAGCTTGCTATTAAACATTTGGATTCTATAATTATAAAGATAAAATATTAGTTTCATTATCTTAAAATATCAAACCAGATTTTTTGTTGATACAGCTATAAAAATTTCTGAAAGACTCGTAGAAAAATGTTCGATTACAGCCTCGGTATATGATGAAAGTTGTTTGAAAAGTACGTACTAAATGCAAGGGAGAGCTGGGCAAGTACAGACTTTCTCGAGTACGAGTACGAGTAAGAGTACTTCGAGTATTTTGCCCAGCTCTGATGCAAGGTGCGTTTCTCAAATACTTCTGGTTACTCTTCATCGGTCAAACTATCGGTGCTCGTGTTGTTGTCAAATGATTCCTCTTATGGATTTTCATTTTCAACATCACTTTTCTGTGACTCGTAATCCTGATTTGAGTTGTTTTCTTCATCAATTAAATTGATTATATCTTAATCATCATGTCTTTCTTCTGTATGTTGCTAACCTTGCTTAAACGTTTCATTATGAATTCGGTACCAACTAAAAATCGAGTAATGAAAACGTTTTTATAAATAAATTTGAAATTTGAATATAAAACTCAATGAGTCTGTAAACTTCGAAGCATACTGGATGAACCACCACATGTAAAAATAAGGCGAACATTTTTACTATGACTATGCAAACCCAGATGGTGACTTACATAAGATGAAAGTGTGTTGAAATCGGTTTGATATAAAGAACAATACATTGTTTATTTAGATATAGTATCAAGAACTTTTTTAGATGAAAATTATTTTCGAACATCAAAGACATAAAACTACAGTAATTGGCGACAATTATGAAACAATTGTAGAAAGAGTTAGATAATTATTTCAGAATGAAAACCATCGCCGAATACAATTTGAGTTGGGAGCCATTCGTCGAATATTTTTCGGTCGAATGAGTGTTTTGTCGAAAAATATTGCATATGTTTTTCTCTAATTATTGTTTGATTAAGAAAATAGTAGTAAAGCACAGCTGCACCGCAAATGTGAGGTTCTTAGCATATAGTTGCTCTATAACTACACTTATGATGCAACTATTTTTTTATATGCAATTATAGTCATGAGCTGAACCTGTCGCAGTTTTTTGAATTTTATGAGCTCTTTGGTTTTTAGTTAGAGTCACAAGGCAAAATAGTTTTATATCTTTCTCATAAAAAAAATAGAAAATGTAAATGTTATTTTTTCTTTCATCATGTCGAAGTAATCATGCTCCTTTTCTTTTGCGTAAACCATAAGGTGATGTAAGAAAAAAAACGAGTTACGAATTTACTCACAAGTTGCGAATGTATTAACAGTGGCTGTGCCTTCGAAAATAATTTACCTTCCGCATTTCTTGTTCAATAAGAAGTACACCTGGCGTTAATTCGTCACGAACACGCTGTTAAACCCTTTCAATCACGTACGCCATCTCGTAGATGACATTTGAAACGAAAAAGAAATATTTTGCTTTCTTTCGTCTTGTTAGACATCGAGAATCATATGATAAATTCAAAGGAAAATCACATCGCATGGCTGCGAAGAACGAATATATATGTCGAACACATGTTTTTAGTAACTGAACGCAAGAAACACATATGTTTTAAATAGCTGAGCGCAAGAGAGAGAGAGAGAGAGAGAGAGAGATTGAACTATCTGTTTTCGTGTTCCTGCAGAATGCAAGAAAACGTTGGGGTTGAAAGGGTTAACTTGTACTCTAAATACTCGAATCTCTTGTTTTGCAACTGAAGGGGCACGAAGACAATGAGTTTCTCGTACTGTAATTACTGAATGTAAACCAGTAATCAAATTTCTCGTTGTGATAAGTGTTGCGGAACAAAAGCGATATTCACATCTCCAATAATATCGTGCTTTATTCTTTTTATTTATAATGTAACTGTAACCATCAATCATAAGAAGACCGCGTTCTTTTCAAGTTTTGAAAAATTAATAGTATCAGGATTTTGTGATAACTGAAGTGGCTTAGTTAAAAAAGATAGATACATTCGAAGATAAGGACTAATAGTCCCTGATGAACCAGAAGATACAAGTAATTGAGACTGTTCAGATGCTATCCAAAATATGTTACTCATACGTTCTGCTGAATCGAATGGAAATAATTACAGAACAATCAAGAATCAATACAGACAAATATAAATCTCTTCCTTAACATCTTATGCTCTTTGTTTTCGATTATTCATCTGTGAGTATAAATGAACAGTTTTAGCTCTAACCAAACTGATTTCGTTGTATAGAGATGTCTCTTTCATTAATTTTGTTAGATATGAATGAACTTCATTCATATCAAACGTAATTGAGAAAAAAATAGGTGCATCATGAGTATACTTGCAATACAACGCAACTATATGCTAAGAGCCTCATAGTTGCTATGCAAGTGTGCTTCACTATTATTTTCTAAATCAAGTAGTAATTTGAGAAGTATATATAATATTTTGGACGAGACATCCTTCGACGGATTGTCATTCGAAAAATTAACAATCGACCAATAACTAGCCGATGAATAGCTACAACATTCCCTACAATTTTATGATCCAGAATTCACTAAGGTTTTTGAATATATATCTTAGGAACAAGTTCATGATCAATTTAATGGACTGCAGATGAATTCCGAGTATCGATTTCCTCCGATTTCCTAAAATCTACTACATCTCTATATCGTCGAAAGTGATTGAAAATAAAAAATTAGAACAAGTTGAGAATGCTTTGAAAACTGATACTGCAAAATGATCTCGAAAAAAATACGACCTCATGATGATGAAGTATTATTATTAATTATTCATATGAAGAATATTTTATCTTTTTGTAGGGTGAAAAACGTTTACCAATGTCCTTGCAAATTATTGTGATCTGATCATACAAGGTTTACAATTTTGAGGTAAATCGAATCTTAATCTAAATTTTTACTGTACGCTTTCGATTTAGAACCAGTCACAGCTGATCAAAAAGAACTTTTACTGCAAACATGAAGATAATTAATATCTTCAAAATTATTCCGAGTGTATAGCTCAAGAAAAACTCATCATTCATTCGTTATGGCCCTGACAATTAAATTTGCTGCATTAAAGTTTTTAAATACAAAAAGCCGATGGAATTCATGGGCGAGCATCATACGTTAGCTTATTTAAGGTATTTCAAAATTTATGGGAAAAGATTATCGTATAATAACTACTTTTCTCGACTTTTAGCATTCTACATCTCGATTGTTGCCTCGCAAAAAACCTAATTTAAAATATGTCTCGAGTCATCCAACAACAAACAGATTAAAAATCTCTCAAAGAAGTTCGGATTCAAGTGAAAAACTATTTGAAGAAAACATGGTTACAACAACAACCCAGGTCGAAAGTAAGCAATCGGATTCTGTCGGACACTTCCTCAATCCGAACTACTCCGACGAATGAATCCGATCGGATTTCTATGGTCGGAATCCGGTCGGATCAGATCAGATCCTACAACTTCCGATTAAATCCGATTATCGTGTTCCGATAACTTCCAAAAAACAGATCCGACAAGATTCGACGGTCAGAATCCAGTCGGCTCCTTCAAGTCATTCGTCGGATACCGACACCTAATATAAACTGAGCACATCAAACCCGGGCCATCGGATTGTGTCGGAGACATTCTCAATCCGAACAATACCGACAATAGAATCCCATCGCTTCCGACTAAACCAGTCCAGGGCTTCTCAACCTGCTAACCAAGATTTCTTAATTCAGCACCGTTCAAAATTCTGATGACAGTCTGCAACGGGTTTTCGATGACTGTGAATCCGAATCTGTTATCATTTTTCAATGGGGAGCTCTGAGTCGTCAGAAACCCGACTTGCCAAAATTCGGTGGCTGAAAAGTTAGATTTTTGATTTCAACCCCGATCAAAATTCCGATGACAGTCTGCAATAGGTTATCGATGGCTGTGAATTCCGAATCTGTTATCATTTTTGGTGGGGAGGTCTCCTTAGTCAGAATACCAGTCAAGGGAATTTGACGGTTTCTCATGTAGAGGGTTTGGTTCAAGTTAAATCCCGATTCTGATAGAAGGTTGAAATAGATTATTGAGATGTAGGAATCCGAATAGAATATCAGTTTTCGTATTGGAAGTGCCTTACATGTGGAAGTGTGTTGTCAAAGGCTGTTACTGCTAAAAGATGTTTTTATTATTTTTCTTCCCTTTTCCGAGTTTTCGATGACGCTTTCATAAATATTATGGTTGGTAAGTAATCCATGTTAATTTGTATTCCGTGGAAGTGAGTGGATTATGATGGGGAACCCGTCTGGGCGCTTTCCGATGTGGTTTCCATGATGGAAACAGCATCACTCAGTGTGAGTAATGCACTGATTGGTTTTCATAACGTTGTTATTTTCGATCCAAATGAGTGATCAATATAGTGGAAGGCCTTGGAACGTGTTTCAGAGTTAAATCGTTTTCGCAAAGTGCAGTGGTTCGCGTGGATGATGCAGTTTATTAAAAATTCCCTTTTGAGGCACTTTTTTGTAAAACGATTTATAATGGATTTTTGTTTCGTTTTTTTAATGTTTTGAGCGTGTTTTATGCGAGATGCGACCGTAAACGACCTCGTTTACTGTTTTTACCGTTATTCATGGTCGTTTACGGTGCCCTTAATTGTTCTAATATGACGTTTTAGTTCAATATGGTGGTAAAATTAGTAATGGGTACTGGTGTATTGATATGTATCGACGGCTCCAATGCTGCGATTACGATCGGATCCTGTCAGCTCTGTTATGTTCTTTTGAAGAATCTGATAGGATCCAGGAAGTTCCTGTTGTCGGAACATGTCGGATCTGGCAAAATCCTTTCCCTGGCCAATGTTCGTCGGATTCCGGGACACTGGATTCTGGCCCAAATCCGACAGAATCCGATCGGATTAAATAAGAATCCGATAGTATCCGATATAGATTCCGATCAATTCCGACTACTTTCTGTCATCGGATTTCTCGACCTTGGTACAGCTGAAAAAAATGAACACGGCATCGTGATCGAAAAAAATATTACTACAGCTTTTCTCAAACAAGTAAAATAGGAATGGTTTAGATAATGCTGTTGAAAAACTGTTAACAGTGGAAGCAAAGGGAATAACTAAACGAACAATGTAAGCGCGTAAGAAAGAAACTGTGCTCTTCATAAAGAAGGAGACGTAAAACTTCAAAAGCGAAAAGAATTTATCATAGCTACACGCTGTCGAGCTTTTGTTTTTGTACGGTCAATCATCAAATGCAAATTGAACTTCGACGTTATGTTGTAATCAAGACAGCCGAGCTCTTTAGCGTATTTAAACTCATTATCGCCACATATAATATCAATATTAGGACAATCCATGGCTCTTGCGAAGAGAAATGCTTTTGTTTTTTCATAATTACGTTTTTGCACTGCAAGACAATAGTAAAAGTCAAAGCGTTCAAAGAAAACTATCAATCTATGTTCTATATCCAAACATTGAGAAGTATAAGCTTTTCAAATGGATTCTACGAGTACGGCAGGTAAATCATCAACGAATAAAAAGCTTGGGCAATTGTCTGGAAAGCTATCCATATCAAAGTGATGTATATGACGAATAGTATCGGTGTAAATGAATTACCTTGTGGTCCTCCATTCAGTATGCAAAATCATCTGGATTCCCTTCTTCCAATTTCCAGATAAGCTTTACGACCTTTTAACCACGTCCCAATCAACTGAACTTAATTTTTAGGTATTCAAATTCTCGTCAGCTCTGTAAGACAACTAGAATGCCATAACTGATCAAAAAACTGTTTAATATCCACGAACACACAAGTAACCGGAGAACTCTTGGACAGCTGACTAAAATTTTGATCAAGAAATAGAAAAACATGAGTTTCTAGACAATAATCAGGTCGAAATTCTGACTGACACTCAGGTAGTAAACCTCTGTAGAAACAGCTTTTCATGCACCTTCAATGCATTTAACTGAGATGTCGCACATGGTGGAACTGTGATTCGTCTTTTTTATTTGAAGCAGTAGCTGTACAAGGTATAAGTGCCATCTAGGTACTTCAAATGTTTTTATCGTCAGTTTATTAATGTTTCCTTGATTCGCGTATATTGTATCCCACCACATAAGTTTAAATCAAATTAGTACGTGGTAGAACTTAATATTAACGTAAAACACTAGTAAAACAAGATTGAACTTTTAATTAAATAGAAAATCTCTTCACTACTTGTTCACGCATTCATGAGGCTATATCGATAAAATAAATTATTCGGCGATATTAGTTTTTTTTAGTTCCACTGCAAAACATTATCTCTGTACATAAAGCTATTTTATCCAAATTTTCCACAAAAACACAAGGAACATATGTATTAAAGATAAATGTTTTTCATTTTGTTCTTTAGAAAAACAAAATAAAAAATAAGTTCTAAGATTGAACAATTAGATAGTTCTCAGTATTCAGCTTATGTATTACAAGGCAAGCTAAATTATTTCGTGTAGATTTTTTAAAGTGGCATTTTACTTTAGGATCAACAAACAAAAATATTGAACAAACATTCTACTTCGAAAAAAATTCTCCACGTATCAACTTCAAGCTCTCGTCCTCGCAAATAAATATTTACAATAAAAATTTTATGCTTCAATATGCAATCATCAAGCCCAAAAATAAAACTTCACAAAACATAGTGGTTGAAGAAATTCATATTTACTCATTCGTAACACGTATACGATGATACGTTTGAACATGATGAACAATGATAATGATGATTTATTCATGAAAGTTACTCAATATCAAGAAATATTTCATGAAGATGCGGCAAGCAAATTTTTTTTAATTGGAAATTTTTACTTGTCAATTCATAATGTTCCGGAATTTGTCCTGTTTAAATGATTAACAATTCTATTGACTAATTTTTTTTCTAGTTGATTTTAGAGTATGATATGTTATAAAATCAACTGACTACTTTGAAGAATTAAATAAAGTTCGTTCATTTCTTGATGTTCTCATAAAGAAATTTGAAATACAAGCACAAAAAAAAAGTAATTATGCTATATTTTCTTTTCAATGTTTTGACGTGTATTTGGTAGATGTCTGAAACTGACGTTTTCTTGATACAACATTTATGTGAAAATGCAACTGAACAAAGATTGGTCGTCAAAGTGAAAACTATTTGCTTTTTATTTAAAATATCTGATAATTTTTCTTTCAGAATGGTCAAAATGATTCACATCCAATGATTGAAATTCTAATAATGGCGAGTTCAAATAATGAATTCGACAAATCATTCATATTTATCAGGAACTTACCATATAAAATGCATGCATCAATTGCTGGTAGTGCTGGTTTACATAAACTTCTTGCAATATTGATTACCATATATATTAACGTAAATGCAATACCTGATCATAACATATTAAGAATGATATTCGATGAATGCAGTAAAAATAAACTTGTTACATGAATAGTATGTTTTTATTGTGAAAAGTATGCTTTCAATTTTTTTTTACATTTCTTTTTATTGTTTTTTTTTGATGATGAAAGTAAACTTTTTATATTGTGCGAACAGATACCCAGGTCCGAGACGTACGGCGGGAACCGACCGGATTCCGTGTTATTCCGAGGAATTCCGGAAGCGGGTTTCCGAAATCGGTTCCGGCTTCCGTATCCGGCTTACTTCCCGGTGATTCCGGGCACCGGAGCGTATCCACGGATACGGTTCCCGTTTCCTATACGGGATCCGTCGTCGGAAAACACTGTTTCCAAGCCCAGACCACATACGGTTCACATCCGACCGTTTCCGGACCGGATACCGATAACGGAAAAAGCAATTTTCCCATCCGGAGAGAACACGGCTCAGATCTGACCGTTTCCGCTAAGCTCCCGAAAACTCATCTGGCCGTTTCCCAAACAGCGCTAAATACTCAGAATTACTAAGTAAAGTCTCCGAATTTTGAATCCAGCTTTTACTTCTTTTTTAAACAAGCCTAAAACACACCAGAACATACCCTGGGAACAAATAAAATTCTAGTGAAACATTATACATTTCTCTAGAAACTCGCTTTTGTCACAAAAATAGGAATTTTCAGTCCAAAGACCTAAAAATCAGATTTTTAGACTTTGACAAACCGAAAACGATATGTGTAAGAACACCACACATGTTAAACAACAGCGTTTTGAGACTTTCCTGAGCCTTCAATCAAGGTGAGTGACGCTTCTAAAGTCTCTTAAGGACCTTTCATTTCAAACTTTTATCAAAAAATTTCGAGTACAAATTAATGCTCTGAAACCAATAACACATTAAGTAACACATCTCAAATTCTCAAGCGACCCCATGAAAATACGCTAAACTATTCAGGTGATGGACATCGTCCTTAAATTAAAGAAATTAGAAAAAAAAATCCCAAAAAAGACCTTTAAAGGTCTTTTTTTGTAAATCGATGATTTGGAGATCAAGGAACGATATAAATGAGAATTTTTTCGCTGGAAACTCTTAGAATTCGATTCTCTACCGATTCCACGAAAGAAATTAGAAAAAAATCCTTAAAATGAAGAAATTAGAAAAAAAATCCCAAAAAATCTCTTTAAAGGCAAGGGGGGAAAAGCTGATTCTGTGAATCTATGATTCTATTGAATCTATTGATTCTAATTAGATTTAAGTGAATCTATTGATTCTATTTGATTCTATTTGATTCTATTTTACTCCACTGAATCTATTTGATTCTATATGACTCTGCTGGCAATATGATGCTCCAAGTCATTTCAGATCCCTCTAGAAATTTTAAAATATTCACACAAAAACATGTTGAAACATGCTTTAGATAAAACAAGATCCAAAAAGGATTGAATAATTTGACATTTAAAATAGAGCAGTTTAGATATTTCTTCTTATTTTTATTTAAAACAAAGTTTATGAGTTTTCCATAATGTGATTCAAACGATCCGATGACAATTTATATTTTTCATATATCAAGTCCCAAATTGCAGTACATTTTATGAAGATATTTTCTTTTACCATTAATGTTTACTGAAAAACTCTTAAGTGTAGCTTCTTTGGTGCTAAAATGTGAAATTCACATATATCTTACTTTGTAATACTAACAAAAAATACAGTAAATGTAATATCAGGAACTTTGTATCGTCGTTTGCTGAAGCGCGCCCTATTTTTCGTTTTTATTGTTCCTATTCACTCGTTATTTTTCATTTAGTTAGAAAGTTAAAATAAAATAAAACTATACAGTATTTAGGGAATCTATACCGTTACAACTAAGTTTCGCGAATCCTTTTCTTGTGCGTATCAATTGATGTTATTGGCCGACTTCGTTTTCAGATTGATATTGATGATGATTGTTGCGACAAATGACAGAAAAGATGAAACTCGAGGTATAACAACATTATCTTGTGCCTGCTCGCGATTGATTGACTTGCGCGTCAATTTACTTAAAACGATCCAACATGTACAGGTTGCTCTTAGGCGCCGAAAATAATATGATATCTATTTCCGAAAAACAAGGAAACTATTACTACTGATGATATCTTTCCAACGCTGAGTAGAAAGTGACACAATGAGACCAATTTTACGAACTTCGTTGCGAGAACATAACATTGTACACTACGTAGCTATTTTTGAAGATCATAAATAAATATTATGT
>OENT01002573.1:8781-20314 GCA_900239685.1 Rotaria macrura
TAGTAAAAGAAAATTTACAGTCAATAAAATCTTGTTTGCTTATAGTTCGTCACATGGAATTTAACAAGTTGGACCTTTTCATGTCATTTCAAATGTTATTAAAAATGAAGGAATCCACGTGGATTAATAATCCTTTTCGAAATGTTACAAAAATTCAATTTGGAACATGTTTTGAACGGGAGCGAGGTTAGTGTTGATTTCATTTCGTTTTCGACTGTTTCTATGATAAAGAAAGTCAATGAATCATTCATAGAAAAACGAAAGCATTATCTGTGATTTTTGCTATGTTTTTAAACTACATGTAGAAATCATCTTTTTTAATTTTTTGAGCCACAAAATTGATATTTTATCATTATTTTGAGACTTTGACCGTTGATTCACACTCAGAAATAGTAAAAGGCATTTATGCAGTCACAAAAAAATACAATTCATAACCGAAGTAAATCGTTCTGGCTTTAACTGCAAGTACTCAATTTCTTAATTTGAGCTTTTCTCACTATTAGAATACACGTTATATCTGTCATATATGGTCATCTGTTCAGATACACATTGTAATGCTAATACCATCGTTTATTATTTAAACTATAGGTCAGAGTTATAGCCATTCAGTTTAAACAGTTATCCCTGCTGTTTTTCATTGATCCAAAAAGATTTAGACGAAAACTTCACCCTGATCCCGTCACGTTTATGTAAAAAATTACTTTTATGCCTTTTTAAACCTGCAACGTTTTCTTAATAAAATATGTCAAAAACAAATTTCAGTTCCTGTATCAAAATGAATATATTGTATAAAAAATTATTCGGTTTATTGTCTTTAGTTTGACTAAACTCTTATATTTTCAATCGAAGTTCAGTTCATTTCCTAAAAGCGCTGATATCACAGTCCCCTGGCGGATTAAAATGAAGTTCTACTGGGATTTATTTTTTTGGGAATCTATTAATTATGATGATATTCCGGCATACTCGCACCCACACGCCTGCCTTCACCCATATCATTTATTCACTCAGAAACTATATGGGATCTATCTCAATATGCTTAGGGACTTATTAATAAGTTCCAATAAGCCGAGAAAAAAGTCCCTGTAGCTGTTGATTTCGCCTGAATGACTGTTGTTTTCTCTCCAGAGAAGCAAAACGTAATCATGTTTGAGATAGCCTACAAATGTAAACAATTATAGTATTTTGCACTGTTGATAAATTGTATAACCTCATCCCTGTATCCTATTTATTAAAAATTTGCATTTCACGTGTACCCTATTTGAGATTGTGTATAGCTCACTGAAACTTTGCAGTATGGCAACCATGTTGAATGAAAAGAAAAGCTGACTCTTTCTAATTATTATTAATATCACGAGTTATCAATTAGAAACAGATTCGTCTATTTATATTTTACTTTCATATACATATGCATGACTTAAAAGATAGCTTTTAGAAAAATAATCTTCAGTTTGAAAAAGTATCGACTAGAATAAATCTGATTTGTTGTATGACAAATATTCTAATAGGGAAATTTTGTAGAATCTAAGCATGTTTTTTTCTAGGTCGTGTCGATGACCCAATAGTCCGAAATGAAATGCGTGAAAAAGTACTTGCTCATCTAATTTCAATGACTATACAACTCAAATATCTTCTAGTTGAACAATTCGAATGGCTCTTACATGTTGTTCACTACGTAAGCTTTCTCTTATTTCTGATATTTTTATATAATTGATTTGAATCTTTTCAAGGGGAACAATATAACAGTTAAATCTTGCTTCATTTCAAGAAAAAGGACATTATTGTTTAAAGTATCCATTTGAGAAACTACAAGTTTTATACTAATTATATAGTATATTGAAATGCTATATGATGTTCTGTTTTTTTTAATAATTAAGCGGTTCAATTATTGTCAATTTTAGAAATATTTATCGAACTTTATCTAATTTTTGATCTAAAGATTTCATTTTTATTTCCTCTTGAAAAATATTTAGCAGTACTATAAAATTAGATTAATTCGCAATTAGTGTCGAGCCTAGAGATTGATATTATCTTCGTAATTCAAAGTCATAAATCGTAATGATGATTCAAGTTCAGTCACGACCAGCCACGACTTTTATTTAACGTTAAAGAATTATGGATTGATCTTTTCTTTTATCTTTAACGATTAGACAACTTTTTTCAACCTTTCCCATCAATTTATTAATAAATTAAAATTTAACAGAAGAGACACATATTAAAAGCTTGGCATTTATTTAAATATTTGTCACACGCCTGCGTGTCTATCTTCGTTGATCTTTTGAGTGTCACCGATCTTATTTTCTTTATAGCTATTCTTGTGATCTTCATGATACGTTACATTTATAGAAATGTATTTTCCCGTGATCCATTCATACATATTTATAGCAGAGGATGATATCGAATGTTTATTGAATCTATTGTGATCAAAAATATTTAGTCTATCTGGTTCGTATTTGAGCTAAAAATGTTCGTTTTGAAATAAAAATACACAAAACGAATCAAAAACATATATTTCGAGCACTCATTTTCTGCATGAAATTATGTCAGGATTTGCAAATGAGGAGCAAGCAAACTGAGTCGTTTTACGTCTCGAAGAAAAAGAAAAGAAATAACAATAGTTATCTCTGATTTATCGATAGAAAAGAAAGAAAATGCTGATATAAATCAAGAATAAAAAAAAACAAAGATTTGAAAGTACTTAAAAACACGAGATATAAAATGATCTTAATAGTCAAAGCTACTGAAAGCAGTTAGTTCTCAAGAGAACATATAAAGTAGTTTCGTAATATTAGAATTACATAATCATTCCAGTACTACGTAATCACTTCGGGAATGAGAAAGACAAGCAAAGATTATAAACGAGATAAAACAAAAAATTTTTGAATGATTGTTCTGCGTAGATCGTTAGTAAACTATCCTTTCCGATTATTTTAATACAATTAATATGATTTAATCAATCAATTCTGATAGATTATTATTATTTTTCTTTTCTATTTAGGCATCTAACGAATTAAGAACGAATGCATTAAGTAGTGTTCGATATGCAGAATTTTGTCTTCCGAGTTGTCATTACGGTTACAACAAAGCAAATCGTATTGGTAAACATCTCGTGCCTTTTCTAAGCACGTATATGCCTCATTTACAAACATTACGTCTTTGGCGATCAGATGATTTTCTCTGGACATCTAGTAAGTTTATTCTGAGCAAAAAAAAACGAATCAAAATAAAACCTCTTATTAATCTATGATAAATTTCATTCTTAGTTTTGCTTTATATGTTTAAATTTAATTTTGTCCTTTATTAATCACGCAGAAATGCTGATAATCATGTATAGCTCAAATTAAATAAAAAATACTCTTGTATCAGTTCTATTCACGTCTTCTCTTGTTACATTAAAAGTTTTCTAATAATGTAGCATAGAGTTGATATTTGAGAAAAGTCTTTAAGCTGCAAATAACAATCATAGTTTTTGATCGGATTCATGTTTCCTTTTTCTTATTGAAAGTCGATCAACGATATTAAGTCTTATTCCTCATTATCGATTAATTATGAAAACATTGAACATAATGAATTATGTGAAAGAAAGGAAAAATAATTTGAATTCTGAAATTGTCTATCGAAATGTTTCTCTGCTTTATTCATTTCACTATCTTTGATATCATTTTCAATTTTAAGAAGAAATTATTATTGACAGAATTACACTTATTCTTTTAAATTGTATGTCTAACTATTGTTTACCCACCTGCGATGAAATCGTTCGATCTTGTAAAGTAGATCGCACTTCAGCATTAAGCCAGAATCGATATGAATTTGAGATGAAGAATTACTTTAAATCATTGGAAAACTTCTGTACCCTTGAGTAAGTTGACACTATTTCACGCCTAAATAGCAGGCATTGCTGTATGTCTTTTTATATAAATGAATAATAAAGCAACTAATCAAAGTTTCATTTCAAAATATCGATCAAATTTTTAATGTTTTCAAAATACTCTGATTAAAACGTAAAGTGATTAGGAAAAAAGAACAACAAGGAAAGTCTCGTCTGTAGAGTAGTTTACTGCTGCTGAATTGAGCAAATAACAGAATGAGCTGCGAAAGAACAACTTATCTTAAACATGTATTCCGAATGTTAAGATTCATGTTTTTTGAAGCTGTACATACGAAAGTTGATAGTTGATTTGACTTTTCACTAAAAAATTAGCTCGAGAATAAAAATTCTTGGTTAATAAAAGTATCAAAGGATTATTTTATATAAAAATAAATGTGAGGAAAAAACAGATTCATTGAAATGATCTATTTTTGTCAATAGAAGAACAGAAATCTACCTTCTATTGAAACTATCATATATTGTACGAATTAATATTATTTCGTTGTCCTTTCTTCATTTAAGTTCGACCAAATAAAGGAATACGCCGTACTAATTTAGTTCCACTTCTACGATGGATAAATTCTCTAAAAACATCAGAATCGATTGGTATATATACAAATACAATTGTTTTATGCGTGAAAATAAATGAATCATATAATTCTCTTGTTTTAGCTCGACATGCTGTCGTTTTTGAACAAGATCTTTGTCAATTGGTCAAAGAATTAAAAGAATTCACCTTTCTGGATATTTATGGTATAATTCATTATAAAAAAGTTGAACCTTATCGTTTAATGGTTCGAGCTCGCTTTCCTAATAGTCGAGTGGATGTTGAAGTATCACGATTTCGTCTTTGGCTTTAATTTTCTGTTTGTTATGTTACATTTGTGTCTTTAAAACAATTATCATAACTAACTACTTGCTTTTTTCTCTATTTTTCTTTGTTTAATTTGCTAAATCGTATAATACTTGAGTCAATTAAAGAAGTGCTGATATTAGCCTTCAAAAGAATATTTATTTATTTATTGAAAAATTCATTCTAAATGAAACGAAAATGCATCAAAAGCTTTAGAAATTTTCATAAGATCGTCGGCTCCCCTCCCAATTATTACGACTTTGACACATCTCGACTTACATCTTTGTCATTACATACGTTTTTAATATAAAATCATTGTCCTTGGAGTTTAAAGACATAGAGAATTTTGAATATCTTGATTTTGTTGTTGATCACCACCAACTACAAGTAAATAAATGTTCGATAGTCATGATCTACCTTGATATGTATATCTATTCGATATGAAGACAAAATTGTAATTCAGCAACAATAAGCTCAAGAATTTTAATGAATATTTGTAATGTAGATACATGCTTTTCATCAAATGGAAGGGGTTTGACTATTATTGACTTGCTCATTTTGACTTTTATATCAACATATTACACAAAATCAAAAACAAATATCATCGCTTCTGTAATGAAATTAATAAATAATTAAAAAGAAAAAATCTTATGAATTTTATGCTGGCTAACTGATTTATGAGCCATTACATCTAAGCCACACCTAACGTGCTCAATGCAACACATCCGATTTGGTTTGATTGCATATATGCTACAGAGGTAAGTGTTTGATGATGTTTGGCGCAAACCGCATCGAAAAATATTGATCCGCTGACTTTTTATTGAACTTTCACGAAATTCCTCAAAATTCGTGGGTTTGTAAAACCCGTCCTTTGTTGTGACTCTATCTTGAGAACAGCTGAGCTGCGTGACCTTAAACTTAGTATGAACACTTATAGCCGATGTTGCTATCACTGGAAGAAATTTCAAGTAAAATGCTCGTACATCTGATTTTCTGTAAATATCCTTTGGTGAGATCAACATGTCGATGTTATCCATTATTGTGGTTCATTATCTATAGCAGCGGCTAGATGTTCGGACCTTGAAATTCGTTTTATTAGAACATCTTAATAGTATCTCATTATACTAAAAGTTTCAGCTTGCTACTATACTACTACCACTCTCGATGCTCTGAAGAAAGATTTTACAGAAATTAGAAAAGCTATTGTGAATCAATTTATGCGTCTTGTTTAAATTTTGTTTGGAATCATTCGTTTGAAAATTAAAGTAGATTGTTTTCTGTACTCATGTGAAAAGCAGATTTTCAATCCTGACAAATCTTAACAGCGTGCATTACATTTTCAATTACTTAATAGAAGTTTTGCATGTTCTCTGAACAATTCGACATAGCTTAATACTTGACAAGAAATATAATCTGTTTTTACCTGCTTATTACTAATGCAAAACTCGATGGGAAACAAATAAAATTTATAACACAAACTACTGCTGTAGTCAAGAGAAAAAGGCTGATTGAACAATCAGAACATCTGTTTTCTAGTAAAAATTTAATTTTTCTTTCTGGTGAGCGATGAAGCCTAAACGTATTTTCATGCAGAATTCAACTCGTCATTGAATAGTAAAAAAGAAAAATCAGCTATTATTGACTATCCGTACCTTTTCATCCTTGTCTATAAATTCCTTTGATTATGTTATTTACAATTATTTTTCTTAGTTTTGTTTTCGGTCAACATTTTCACTCATATTGAATAAGTAACTTTACTGTTGTTTTCCTGAACAAATGGTTGTAATCGTACAAAGAACTTTCACTAAGGATCAATTCTATATTTATTTTGGTCAATTATTCCAGAATTTCTCTTTACAGATTCCATGAATACAGAACTCATTCTGTAGTTGATGCGAGCAAAATCTCATTTTTCATTCAAGCACAAAGCTTACCTTCACATTACCGATTGTAACAATTTGACGAACACTGTAGATAGTTATGACATAACATTATTTGTCGTTTGTAGTAAATGGAGGAGAGCTTGGGTTTATACCGATATGTCTCAAGGACTACTTAGCTCCTATTTACATATGAGCAATACGGTTTTATTTAGAAAAGTTGACCCTATCGATGATTTCAAATGATTTCCATTAGAGACGAATTAAAGTCTTTTCTACTTCTTCTATGCAGATTACCATTTGAGAAATACATTCAGGGTCTAGATATGCTTGTAAGTTCGATGAATATGAATGTCTGTTTAACCTATACGTATAACTCAATCTGTCTAAAATTTCGGGGTACATATTCGGCTTCGGTCGTCTTTGCGATGTGTACGATTAAGACAATTATTTTCACCAATCTACATATGTTATATAAAGATCATAACCGAATAAGTAAGTCATCATTCAATGTACGGCTTCATATATAATCCTCATTTATATTTCCATTGTCAACAAGTGTCAAAAAGCAGTAAAACTATCTTGCTAATCATCGTTGAAGTTAATTCGACGTACACGTAGGCTGCAGTCTTAAACGACTATCAAATCTTGTGCTAATGGTTAGATATAGACTAAATGCAAGTGCCTTTTCTAACGTAATCGAATTTTTTGCACATCCTAACCAGCAAAGTACCGAAATTTCAATCACAGTCCACAGAAGTAAAATATAGTTCCTATGATCGATTTTCCCGTTGAAAAATTTTTCTACTATAATGTTACTACTTATCCAAAAGTCACCAAGCAATGTAGTGTGATTTGATTTCATTATTATATCATGTAACAATAATACCCTTAGGCCTTCATCAATTGACTATAGACATATACCAATGTCATGATTGTGTTCGATCTTAATCATATAAAATACTGCTTTATCATTTAGCTTTTGGTTGTCCACATGAATTAGACTTGTGTCACATAATATGTTTGTGAGATGAACACTGAAAACAACATATGTAAACGTACTTCAACAAGTAGAAGGACAATCGGCTCAGTTGATACAACTACAACAATTAAGCTATCTTTCATCTGACTTATCTGGAAAAAAAACATATTTTTTGTCTATCGTTTTAAGCAGTAATTAAATACTCAAATGAACTTCGGCCATATATCTCTAAATCCTATTGATACAAATAAACTCAACATTCTAATTTATTTAACGTTTTCCTAACCATTCTATTGATGAAAGTAGATATGCTTTAATAATATTATTTATAACAATTTACTGAAACTAGTCATTTCAGATTGTGCTAGAATGAAATGATTAATTTAACTGGGAAAAAACGGTGAATTTGTGCAGAATAAGTGTATAAGAATGTATAACTAACAAGGGATTATTGAATTCTAACATCAATTGAAAAAATTAATGCATGTTGTTCACTTTCGCCAGTTTTTTCAGTTGTTCAAGTTTCATGCTATCTTCAGTAGAAATATCTGGCTGATAGATTAATGTCCAATCAAAGTCATCTGGTAAAACCTGAGCATATCCGAGTGCACAAAGAATGGCGCAAAGTTTAATACGAGTCGTTTTATGCAGAATGTAATGATTGAAATATTTTGTCAACCCTGGCCATCCGTCCTTTTTAGCTCCACTAGGCCGATATCCTTCGTAGGATCGACTTGCAGCCACATTATCAACAACCATCTCCAGAAGTGCATCGTCAGGCATTGGTCTGACACAATTTTAGGCTAAGTCTTGATGTTGCCATATTTGTTTAGATATTTGTGCATGATTTTTAATGAAATGTTCCCAATGATGATCCTTATGAGCAACGTGATGCAACTAAAAGTGTATTAAATGCTCGGTCAAACGTTTGATTAGTGTCTTTCGTTCCACAAAAATGACTAGCATACGGCCAAAATTCAGCTCGTCATAATTTGGATAAATCATGAAGAAGGAGGAGCTTGTACGAGACTCGATAAAATGTTGTACGAAGTAAACGATTTATGTGAAGACCAGCAACAATAATAAAATACTTATGCTTCAGTACTTTCCATAAGTATTGAAGAAAAACAACTAGAGTAGCCATGAAATAGAAAGAAAAGCGTATATTTTTACTCACTTAAGAGTATTGTTTTTCCTCGTAGGCACTATACAGAAATGAACATGCTTGCATAAGGCAGTATATACATGCGTCGTATAGGGCACGATGTTAAGAGAATATACTTCATATTTTTCAGGCATTTCTTTCTGAATTAAATGGCTGACTTTGTACTTTTCTACTTCTGCTTGCAAAATTTCATCATGCATGATTTCTTTTGATGTTGCGTATAACTAATTGTTGCATTCCACCATCATGCCTCAAGATAGATGAATCATTCTGTGCAAGAATTGTAATCGAATGCAAAAGACAATTTTTCGATTTCCTACCTAAGCGTGCTCGTTTGATGATGTTTTGAAACCGAGTTGGTATCTGCAAAGAAGGCTTGCTATGAACTAAATAGTGTCTAATCTGCTTCAAAGCAGACGATTGTTAAGATTGACAACTTATATTTTGTTTTTGTGAAAAACAAAAATGCTCAAATGATCTATAAATCTTTATTGTTCTCATGTCTTTTCAAATGTTTACCATATGTTCTTCTCTACCTCAATATTATGATTGTTTTTCAATAAGCTGAACTACTGAAGTTCAGCAAATCCTTGATATTGTAAGGTTGTTCTTTTGGGTGCTTAGTCGAAAATTTAGATTTCTGATCTTGGTTTTAATCTAACAGCGTTTTAATCAGTTGCATAGCAACAATCATCGATCAAATTCTTCGGCATTATCCAAAGCTGCTTATAGTCACAACACCAACGAAATTTGCATACTCACATGGGTTACCAAACTCAGCCTACAAATTGTTTTTTCTTTTCATGTTCTTCTCGAGTATCTAAAACTAAGGCTCTCATGTTACGCTCATTCAGTTTTTCAATGAGTTTTCAACAACTGAATGAAAGTATCGCTACTTTTGTATGGCATTAAAATAAAATCTACCTATTTATTAAAGACTAAATTCTGTTCTATTAACACAATATGGGCGAGGACAATTAGAGTTGATACTGTTTGAAATATTCAGTGAATCGATATAGATTTCAATCCATTTTAATCAGTTAGCATGACTTCTTCACTTTTCAAGAGACAGAAAAAATACAGTGAAAATCTTCTTTTATCACCACATAATAGAATTTATGAAAAAACTGATACACAATTGAGTCAATAAAGTAGCCAACAGAAACTGTTCTACTTTTGTAAATGTTAAGAAAATAACTAGTCGTATTTAAAAACAAATACTACTTATAATTGCTATTAATAATCGATTTGCAGTTCCTGTCCTGCTGGCAAATTAGAACGATCTGTAACTATGAATTTCACATTTGGTGCATTCAAATAACTCGAAGTAATTGCTAAGCTTTAGATAATTATATTTCTCAAAAATTAAGTAGATCTTTTTAAAATTAGTCATCATATTCGATCGCAGCCAAAGATAAACCTCAATGTTCTTTTCCGTTTGTTGTCAAAGTTCATTTTTCAAAAGAAAAGATTTCTAGTACAGAAAAATACTCTACTTTATGGAAATTTGACATTTTTACATCGCAATCACCAGTATAAATGAGAATTTTATGATGTGATTTACATGTAATGTTGAGAGCGTTCCAAGGTCAAACAATCGAACTGCAAGATCTTATATGATTCTTGCAAGAACATGTCAGAACTTACTGCATGATCTTATATGAACATACGAGATCTTACGGTAATCGTATAAGATCTTGTACGATTTTATACTTAAATCTTAAAGCAAGCATTTCTGATAAAATCTTACAGTACGATTCTTGTATTATCTTATGAAAATATCATGTATGATCGAATAGTATTCTTGTAAGAGCTTAGAGAACCTTCGTACTCATCCTATCACGAAATCTCTTACTCTAGTCCCCGCTCTTTAAGGGATACTTTAATAAAATTAGTTTTCTCGTGTTATAGATACATTTATTTCATCAATATAAACAATTTCAATAGCATAAATATAAAAAATATAAATAAATACAAAACCCACTGCTACTAATAATCTATTTCAATTTACAAGCAATTAGCGCATTGTTCGTAATGTGCTGTGGTATTTGTACAAAGAAGAGCTGATGATAAAGTCGATGATTGTGGTTGAGGTTCACGTTGTTGTTACTGATGTTGTGTACCTATTTTATACTTACCATGCACGTCACACAATATTTGGCTTAAAGATCTATGAAGACATAAATTGAAGAACTCGTCCCAATGTGAATCACTGATGGGAAAACGAGTACGAATTGCATCTAAAATTGAAAAAGAAGAATTAATTAACATCTTAAATCAACAGTTTTGATGAAGAAACTTATTCAATCTAAAACAAAAGGAGATAAAAAGCGGAAAAAAGCATGTCTTTAAAGAACATTTGCTCTTGTATTATATTATATCTCGAATCAGTGCTAGATTAAAAAAGAAAACTTTAAGGCGTAAAGTCTTCTATACTAACTTGCTTTCTGATCGAGATCATTGAAATCTTTTCCAAAAACCAAGGAGAATGTTGAACAAAGATCAATGAAACGTAACTGCTTATCCGTTTATAGGAATATTTCATTTCACTCATAGAAAATCGTTTGAGATAGCAGTTACTCCTATTTTAAGAATAATAATAAAAGATACCTAGCTTTAAATTTTCGCATACAATTAGGATCAAGCCCATGCTTTACATAAGTCGAATTAGCATAAAGAATTAACTCGCTCAATTCAATCCGGCGAGAATAAAATGTTTATGACCTTTCTAGCATATCGACCATAATCACCAGCATCATAAATATCTAATAAATTTTTACCATTATGC
>OENT01002574.1:0-20293 GCA_900239685.1 Rotaria macrura
ATAGTAGATGTCTTTACTAGAGCACAGTTAATGCATAATTATCAATCGTGTCTGTATCAAGAAGTTTCGATAAAAAAGTTAAATTGATTAATTGGACCAAATTGACTAATTTATATCATAGGGTGCTGATATCTTTGTATGGAAAAACTAAACGCGATGTAACCTGTTTATGACTGAACAAGATATGTTTTCATATAGTTTGGACTATGCTCCACAACCTACAACTAACAGATTCTCAGATTAATGATGTCGAATTTCCGGTGCCACAGTTGACGCGTTACGATTTTTTGCCGGATAGCATGATCAGCGCACAACACGGCGTTTCCATTATACGAAAGAGAAAGTCTAGAGTCGTAAAAGAAAACTATATTCAGAAACTAATAAGATTTGATTATGATCTATCGATATACACAAGGTTGATATTCACAAATAATTCCATTTTCAAGTTCCAAAATTTTTGGTTTGAGTCAATGAATTTTTAGTGCACATGAGTTATTGCCCAGCCTGAATTCAGCAATAAAATTTCTTTTTAGTTTCACGGTCAGTCTTTATGTGATATAACGCAGGCGCCATTACCACAAGAGTATGAAATAGTTTCAAACCTAGAAAAAAATATCATCATGGTGAATTTTTCGATCAACTTTGATAACAATGGGTCTTCTCTGTCGAAGGGTGTTATCTAAAGTTGATTACAGGTAATTATTTTTCGACGACAGCTAACCATTCCTCTTTACCAATACTGAGCAGTTGAATAATGAATTCCAATATCAGGTTGATCTTTCCAATTAGGTTGATGTGCATAAAAACCTGTTTTTTTCATAATTCAAAACGAAGATTTAAATCCATTTATAGCATCATAAATCATGATATGTTAGTGTATTCGTTTTTACAGAATCTTCATGATTTATCTCAACGATAGGTAAATATGACATTTACACACGTTTTGCCACAGTTTAGCATCTAAATATTCTTTATCATAATATGTAGTAAGATATAAAAATTTGAACATAATGGAAGACATTGATAGATTTTTCCAAATTTTTAAACGCTATTCAATCAATTCGAAGACAAGCACATTTCAAATATTTTAATAGAATAAGAGATAATTTTTTTCGTCTTTTTCTGTAAAATAACGAGATTGAATAAGACAATGAATTGATAAATGCTGAAATTTAGGAAGACAACATAATAAACAGTTAAATGAATCAAATGGACAATAATCATTGACTATCAACGATTGGATTAGAATATAGTCATACTTAAATGAAAATAATAAGCATGAGTTCTTCATAATTTTTTGTTTGAGATTCAATTTTACAATATTTTTATTTCGTTAACTAGAATACAAGAGTAACAACCAGAGATAACGATTCAATAGAATCACTGTTTGCAATAATTAAAGAGTGAAATTTATATATATATATTAAAATATCAAAGATATTATCAATATTTTTTATTTGAATATTTTGAAGAACTAATATTTTAAGACGACTGAAATTTAAAACAAAACGTAATGGTGAGAAAATAATCTCGACAGCAAATGGATTTGATAAACGAAGAAAATTTATTTGAGTTTCGTTTAACACAAGAATATGACAACCACAATCTTCGAACTTTGATTTTGATATTCATGAAATATTGGTTTTAATCAAAATATTCGAACTAATAGCTAAATTTTCAAATCATTTATTAAGATTGTAGAATATTTTGTAAGTATCATATAGATCAATAAGATATTCAAATTTTTCATAAAGAATTTCACTGGGTAAACGGTGACAATGACATCTAAATAAAAGTAAAAGAGTCTATGGATTTTGACATAATTGTGGGTGAGAATGCAATTCGACCAAGGATGCTTCACATTGGTTGCTGCATCAAACTATCACTTGCCTTAATGTATTACGTACTTCTAGTATCATCAATGCTTCTCACTTAGTCTCACCCGCACCCTTGAATAGTACTGAACAATAATACTGTTCTTCAGTATTATTTGCAACTGGTCTGAACCATATGTTAGGGGCACTTATTGACTCGCAATTTCTGTAGAGAATTTGATTATCTATAGAGTGGTGCGTTCAAATCAGCCCGAATTCAAAGAAATAAGACATAATGACTACTGTTTCAGAATTGCTATCTTATCGGCAAAATAAGATTTTGCTAAAGCTCGTTTTCTCTTTATTTTACTTTTATAGGCTTTCATAGTGTCATTTACTCTGTTGTGTCATAAAACAAGTTCATTTCAAAGGTTTATCGTTTTTGTTGATACTAAAATACCATACTGTCACTTGTTTTCGGTTGGCGTAATATATTTTGAAACATTAGCACATGATTTTTCATTCCGGTTAGTCTCATTGATCGCCATAATTTGAAATTTCTGCGACGATCCATGCTTTCTGCTTTCACAGAAAGCTGTTCACGAACAACTATGGTGCAAAGCTTAACGACCCATTGCATCAGCCTTGGACAATTAACGGATGTGTCTTATTGATTCATTCGCAGAGGTTACGTCAATTGTAAAGAAACATTGCAGAAGATAAATGTTTTTCTCCTTTTTTTCGTTCTTTCAATTTCAGTATGCATTGCAGCATATTTGTTGTTTGTACGTAGGTGTCATACTCAACGCGTGTTGCGTAAGTCATACTATTGCCTATATATTTTCTCGACAGAATTGATTAAAATGTTTTCAAACAAGCACTAAGACTTATCAGTAAGTATAGAAATAAATTTAATAATCGCTCGTATTCTTAATTCTTTTCGACACCTTTATATTCTGCAAGAACTTGCACACAAAAAGATGAAATGAAAGAAATAAGATTTTATTTCGTTGCAATAAAAAAAATTTCTTTCTTCGAGTGCATGATGTTAATTGTGATGAAGCTAATAATGATAAATAGAAGTATATCTCAAATAAAATCAAGGCTAGATTACTGAATGCACAAGAGGTGTTTATAAAATCAATGCCCTGTTCGACTTCAGATATCAGAATTTCCTCTTTCCAGAAAGCATGATACAATTTTTCTAATAGAGTGGTTGAGAGTTTGACCAAGAAATATTCTTATAAAAAATGTGATCAACTATTGTAGAGAAAGGGATCAGTCATACTTTCTGATTCATATAAAAATGTTTCTACGATCTTCTTTTTCTTTAAACGATGTTTGCTAAAACAAAACCGCTTTATTGAAATTCCACAATTTCCATTTGTAATGGATTTATCCTCAATATTCAGTGAGCTACATATAAATGCTGGGCTGATTTATTACTAATTTTTAGTGTATTTGCTGTGTTTTTCTATCTGAGTTTTCTTACTGAAACAGACTCACAAACAAGTATCTCAAATGTCATTCACGCCATTGTTATCAACTCCCGTAAGTGAAACTTGGAGAAAAGAAGAGAATACGAGGACAAGTACTGCTGCCGAACAAGAACACGAAGAAAATGTTCATTGTCCATTAGCAACACCATCAGATGTAACCACCACAAGCATATGTCCACTCTCTTCAGTCGCTGTCAACGATCAACCACAATTACAAATGCAAATCGAAGCTCGTATGATACCGTCTGTTGGTGGCGACGTATCTGCTTTGAAACCAATCGTACAGTAAGTCTTGATATAAAAACTCTTTTCATTTCTCAACACATTTATCAAAGAGCTGTAGTGATTTTCTCCTATTCAACGTTCGAAAGTTGACGAGAGATTGATTCTTCGCAACATTAGAGCCCACTTGTAAATGTGAATATTCTTTTTGCCGTGCAATATATTTATTTTTCAGTAAGAAAATCGATCCTAGAATCATTGATTTTCGATCCCACTTGATAGAATAGGATTTTCGAGAAGTTAAACAAAGATATTGATGAAACTTAAAATGATACACGAAAACTGAGTTCATTTCATAATTCTGCCTTGTTCCTGAATAACAATTTAAGCATTGAACACGAAACTAAGACATTTGTATATTTCGAATGATCAAAATTCTTAATGGAGTCGATTGTAACAAATAATGACTATTAAATTTTATTGAAACCTGGATAATTACTTCATACATCTCAGTATGATTTAATGATTGTTATTAAGGTGTCAGACAAAATCAATTTCTCTTGCAAGCGATTTATGTATTAATCGAGTCCCAGATTCGCACACGATGTTCTTTACATTCAATGTATTGCCTTCATCATACTAACCAAAATATCTCATGCAAGTCTACAATAAGAAAAAATGAAAAGTACTTGTTATAATACTTCTTTCAGCTTCCGACAGAATACAATATATCATTGTTCTCTATTTTACCTCTACCTGCGTCCACAGCTACTTAAAAACCAACAAGTGCTTGTCGAACTTCTGACGGAAGATTTCTTCTTGTGTCATTGAGGTAATAACTTCAAGTGACCACCTTCAGTCACTAGTCGAACGCCGACATGACTCACTAGCTATTTTCTTATATATTGCAATGAAAAATGAACCGAAGACTACATTTGTTTTTGAAAACTAATTGATCGTTATCAAACGTTAAAATATTGAACTTCTAGTCATGGGTGATTACTTCACTAACGTATTTTCAAAGCTCATTATTTGTCAAATACATCGAAGATCGAAGAATTTCTCTTTCTTTTGTTATTGACTGAGAAAGAAGTTGGTCAAAAAAAGCTTGTTTATGACAATCTTATTCAAGATTTTTACTGATATATCGTGGATATCAAACTAAGTCATTCATCAGTTTGAAGAAAGAGAAAAAAATTGTGATGTTTACTTGAATCGCTTGTGAATTATTTTTCAGCAATGTTATATCAACGGTGGATCTGGTTTGTCAATTGGACTTGAAACGGATATCTTTACAAGTTCGTAATGCCGAATATAATCCAAAGCGATTTAATGCTGTTATTATGCGCATTCGACAACCACGTACGACCGCCTTAATCTTTGGTTCGGGTAAAATGGTGTGCACAGGTGCTCGCAGGTATTCAAGCTATTTTCTGATTCGTTGCTTTTAAGTTCAACTTCGAACATTTTTAGCGAAGAAGAGTCGTTAGAAGCAGCTCGACGTTTTGCGCGAGTAATTCAAAAACTTGCCTTTCCAGTATGTCAGAACACTTAAAATTAATTTTTTTATATTTGAATATTCTGAAGGTGAAATTTCGCAATTTCAAAATTCAGAATATGATCGGTGGTGTTGACGTCAAATTTCCTATCCGATTCCAGCAGATGGAAGAGCTTGCGCATCAACATCGTCAATTTTGCAGGTGAAAAGTGAATTTAATTCACGTTGATTTATGACAATTATTTATCAATTTAGTTACGAACCGGAAGTCTTCCCTGGTCTAATTTACCGAATGATTCAACCAAAAGTTGTTTTACTTATTTTCGTATCAGGCAAAATAGTTTTAACTGGTAGTTTTATTCGAAATTCTTTCATCGAATTCAAAGTGTTGGTCTATACTTTTAGGGGCTAAAGTTCGTCAACAAATACATGAAGCATTTGAAAGAATTTATCCAGTTCTACGACGATGTCGAAAATAATTTTCCTCAAATAGTTCTCGCTGTTTTATAATCAAAATTGCTGCTCACGTTTGGTTATAATTCTCAAGTAGACAATCGACTTCAAATATTTATAACGAGTTGGATCGATATGCTTGTATTGATATGGTGGTCAATTCTGTTTCACGAAAGCTTGTTGGTTAATGACCCTGATCAATACATTTCGATTTTAGCCCATTTAATCACCAGTTGAGATGCACTTATCGCCCAAAAATAGTACTGTAAATATCAGGAACGTCGGCTATTCGGGGCGTATCTGTTCAGTTTAGCGAATATTCAAAAATAAATAATTATTTTAAAATGCATAGTCCATGGTTCATAGAAGACAAGATATTGGGACTCTATGGGGGTGTCACTGAAAGCATGGGCTATTGACTGGCATCCATCCTTATTCTATATAAAAACAAAAAAGTGTTATGTGTAATTGAAATAATTCGCTCTCTATTCTATTCTCATCAGGGATGTAAATAGGGTATAGTTCTGGCTGTGAAACTGTTTATTCGAGTGAATGTAGCTAGATTGAGAGCAGAGCATCACCCACACCTAGAATAGTCATATATTGAGGTTATGCCATTTTATCATCTTTTCTAATTCGAAACTTCACAAATTCGTATATCATTCTTTTTATTACATCGAGAAAAGTAACAAATGGATTTTATTTCTTCCAACGCAAAAGCGTAAATAGACACAAGAGCCATTCTTCTTTATCAATTGTTTAGATTGTACAAAGACGCTCGAAATATTTGACCTAGCATGTAATCCTATCACCAAACCAGAAATAATAATTGACACTGTTCTTATTTGCAACACTGTGATACATTATTCGCTACACATTCTCGCTTTCTTGAAATCCAAAGCAATGAAATCGGAGACCAGACCCAGAAGTACAGAAATTTGCAGATGCTCTTAGAAGACACTCGGTAGTGCAATCTTCCATGTTTATCTTCGTTTCTTCAATCGATGACTTTTATTCAGGAATTTACTACCCTCAATCTTTCTTCCAATACAATTGGAGGTACAGGAGTCAATTATTTTGCTGACACTATCTCAAACAATGAGCCAGTACCAAGGATGAAAAACCGATACTTCATCTACTTCAAAATTTTTTGAAGTACAAGGAAGTACGATGGAAGTACAACAAAACATCTTGAACGTTGAATCAGACATACACCAACTACAGCTCCTGTCAATTCTAATGCCTGGAACAGACTGGTGTTAATATTCCCAGTAAGGAAGAGATTTTAAGAGAAAATAACTATTTTTTTTATAAAGATTGACGGGTGTGGGTGTGTTACTTGAAGTCTTCCATCAACTTACACCCACGCCGAGCTCATAGTCAGCTCAGATTCATCGATCATTGGATGATGAAACGCAACTAAACACAACCTGTCGGTGAGGTTTTTGATCAGAGTACGCGCAACCAAAAAGGAAGGTAACTTCTGCAGCCACATATGCTATAGGCGCATGAATGTGAAGCAATTCTTTTAAGTTGTTCAATCCACGAAACAAGTCAGAATGAAAAGAAAAACAGTGATGACCCTCAATGTGCGGCAGTATTGTAGCTACTGGAACATCGAAAACATGTTTCTGTCTGTATTTTTTACAGCTTACTGGGGTTTTTTAAGCTTTTCTTCGTTTCCAAGCTAGAAAAGAATTTTTTTTTTCTTAGTTACAGCAAAAATATCTCTTGTGCTTTCAAAACGATTGATTCTTATTTGCTCTCACACTCACCCACAAAAGAAAAAGACGCATTTCGTACAAGAGAATCAAACATATTGAAAAAGAACCGAAATACTTCGCTGTTCTTCTGTTTCGATTTAAGTTGGCAAAAAAACGGCTGTACAAAGTGATTTCAAACTGTATCGATATTTTTACGGAATCGAGTCGACAATATTCCAAACAGATCAATTTGTTAATTCAATCGATTCATTGTAAGTGATTAGAACAACAGTACATATTTGAATGAACCCATGAGTTACAGTTATTTCAATTACTAGCATAATGAAATGATCTTCAATTATAAATTGTTTGTTTTTGGGTTTTGGTGCGCATAGAGACAATACATGTGGAAGTAGGTTGGCATTAATCTAAACATTCATTCATTCTCTCCGATTGAAGTAAATCCTCCCTTATCTCTACTATTAATATGGGAGTACTTGAGTGGGGTAATTGTTCGGTACCATTCACAAATAGTGCCATTATTGATTCGAATAGTTTTAAATGCCCTGTACCTTCCTGTCACCCATCGGTTCTTAAAAAACAGACTCCTGTTCCCTTCAGGACATAAGCAGACTCTGGCCTCAATAGATTACAATTGGCATATGTATTGAAAAAATGTAACCGTCACACTGGCAACTCGTATCCATTTTGGAAAGAAGACGATCTGAGAAAATGGCTACGATTTTTGAAAAGAACATGACATAGACCTGCAATTTTTACCACCAGATACAGCGTTTCAGGGCACGTAATACTCCCAAGTATCAGACCTATACAACAAGTGTAACATATCAACCTTTTCTTCACAATTTTCATGATGCTCCTGTTCCATAGTTGTACGATGAATTTTAATTTTTAAGTAGTACTATCGATAGTCGGATTCAAGATCTACAATTCTAGATCAGGGGCAAACTTCTATCTCATACGATTCAAACCTTATAGGTAATCTTCTCGAATCCACCGATTCCATTTCACAGTCAGACGATAATGCGAAAAATATTCGACAAGTAGGTTATCAAATAACCTAAGCATCGTGGCGTCATCTGAATAGATGGACTCTTGGATATTTGACATATTATACTTATTGTATAATACTGATATTTGTAAGGATTACGTGCCCTGTAACGCTTTATCGAGTGGTGAAAACTGCGGGTCTATATCATGTTCTTTTCAAAACTTATAGCCATTTCATCGGATCGCCTTCTTTCCAAAAACGAATACTAGATACAAAGACTGCTTATCTAATTCTGTTAAGAATCTCCGCCTGATGGTTGTCTTTTACGTACTACACTTAAGAACATTTTCAGTTTTATATCAATTCGAACCTCAAAACGTTTTTATATTGATTTGGTTACTTGCGACTAGGGGTGGTACTTTACCTGTACTTTACTAATAAATACTTTATTTACTATTGACTATCTACTGGTAAATAAGTAAGTAAAGTATTTTATTTACTTTATTTATCTAACTAAAAAGTAAATTAAATGCGCCATTCTTAGCTACAGTAGATAGTGTAGGACACTTGTTGGCTGTTAACAAACATGAATACTTTTTAATAATGGCACGTTTCGATGATTTTACAAATTACGTTCACTCGTGGATAGAATATGATGTCATATCGCTGTTTCTCTCAGCCAATAGCGGAAAAAAAGCAAAGCAGTTTAACATTCGAATCCGTAAATTCTGTCTAATGAATGATCTTATTAGAAGAGGGCACAGATAGATACATGTAGATGTTCACTTGTTATTTGATTGTTCTACCTACGGATAGAGAAGGTGAAAGTGCAGAAACTTCGTGTTAATGCGTTCCGTGTTAAAGTAACTAAGGCCACTAAATTGGAACTGACTGGAATAACTTTTCGCACGGCTGACTAAGATGCCATCAAGATTTAGAACTGAAATCGTCCTACTTTCGCCATTCAGAAAAAATTCGAAAGTCAGCTCGACTCATGTGCACTCGGCATGGGGGAAAAAGCAGGCTTCTGTACCTCAGAAATACAGAAGTACCATAGAAATACAAAAACCTGCTTTTTTCCCTTGGTACTCCGTCTATTGTCTCTGAATGCTAGACAGTACTATTGAGCACTAGGTATGCACCAGTGCCAGTTAAGAACTGAGTACTGGGTGTCTAAAGCTCTCAATTCATAATCCAATTAAAACGAGTACCCTTTGTAAGTAATTATTAGTTACATAGAGTTAGGAGTTCATTAGTTATGCACGAATATCTAATTCACTAGGTGTCAGTCTGATTAGGTACCAATTTAAATGATGTACGACTCAATCTATAGTTAGCTATTTAATTATGTTAATACATTACATTAGCTAACCTTGAAAATGAGTTCAGTTATAATAATACTCAGTTAAATGGCAGAGGTGCATACCAATTGAGCATAAAACATTCTCGAAAAAATTAGGCATTGCCCTTTTTAGAATGGGAATTAATTTCATCAGTCAATGTAAACATTAACTAAAGTTGCCAGAATCTATCTAAAAGAGGTTCTGTCACACAAGTCTTTTTCATTTTTGAAAATACTTCGATTATGCTTTTTGACTCGTATTCGAACACCTAGACTGGTTTTAAAAATCAAATTCACAACCGAATCGTTTAGCCAATGTTTGACCTCAGCTATGAGCCCTGCAGAGACATGAAACAGTTCATAAATCTCAACTTCAATTTAAAATTTGAATATGAAGCACATTAGAACTATTACTTGAAAATAGAACACTTCCTGAAACAATTTTTTGCAAAATTAAATTGTTCTCGACTTCTAAGTGGACTTCCATAGCTATCATATTGCTCAACTATTATTCTTTCATCACTAATCATCGTATGGAACAGAAATCCTCGAAAAGTGATCACAACATTCATGCATGATCCTCGTACTCTCCGGATTTCACCTTCGAGACGAAACCATAAAAGGATACAAGGACATCAAATATTATCAATTTTAAAATAACTGCTGATTTTTCAATCACAATTCAGGTCTCACACAACTCCAATTGAAAGCATAAATCCCGACATTTTTATGAAGAAAACGTAATCCCCGAGAGAGTGAGTGCGATGATGGGTGCACTGAAAAAATTACTGTAGAATAATAAACCCTATGAAAAGGGTTTATGCCAGTCCGAAACCTTTCACCGTATATTAATAAACCCTTTATCGTTTATTGGCAGTTTCCTAAACCCTTTAAGAGTTTCGGAGAAGTTCGAATAAGGAAAAAAGGGTATATAATACATTTCAATTTCATAAACCCTTACGGGTTTATGAGCTTAAACAGGGTTTAGGAAACTGTCAATAAAGAATAACAGCGATTATTAATAGACGGTGGAGAGCTTCGGACTGACATAAACCATTTTCATAGGGTTTATTATTCTACGATTTTTTTTACAGTGTGGGTGTGACTGGATAAATGATTAGCAAAATCGCAGCCAAACCCAAGACATAAAAACTATTTGTGATGATTTTTGATAGGAGGAATGCTTATGTGGATGTTACTGCACTCTATTATAGTTGTTCATGTTATATAATGGCATAGATGTAATGAAAATCACAGGTTTATATAAGCAAGCCACATAGAGAACGAAAGAGTATGACGAACAAGGACAAACTAGTTAGAAGCATATTAAAGCAACAACAAAATACAAGGACAATGTCAGGGATAGAATCGTGTAGTAAGGGAGCGTAAAACATCACGTATAAGATGCACTCAATTACAAATGTTACACTATTTAAATACTCTGAGCATGCTCTGAGGTGCCTCAGATAAAGTTTTCAACATCAATCATAATGAGGGTGTAACTATGGGTGAGGAGCGACTTCCCATCTACGCCACACCATAATTGTTTTTGAAACCCTTATATTTTGGATAGCAGTGTGACAGGCATCATTTCAATCACTTCTATCGGTAGCGATTTGTATTTCCACTTCGAGACAGTCAAAAAAACTATTGTCCTGTGAGAAAGAAAAAGTTTTTCCTTTTATACAGCAGTGAGATTTATTTGTGAATGCACAATATAATAGAAAGAGGCTACAATCATGAAAAAATTTACTTTTGGACATAAAAACAGCAAAAGTAAATACTGTCTAGAATAACTTTATGTCGGATAACACTGAAACTCTTTATTCACAAATAATTCTCGCTGCTGTAAACAGGGAAAAAATTAAATTTGAGAAAAACTGGTTGTCCCGTTATTTATGTCTTTGAAGAATAAATAGAATCAATCCCAAATAGAAATCCAGATTAGAATTAAATGACGACAAAACATTAGCAGTTCTTCATTCAGCAAAGATCAATGAAATCGATTGATCAATAGGATGGTTTTTCCAAATTTGCATTGAAAAATTTGTTTCTTGATGTAGTATCTGTGACCCGAGTGTTATATAAGCCTCAAATTCACGAGGAAAGAAAACTTTTTACTGGAGAACTTCTTTACTATTTGTTTTAAACACCGTTAGAAATCCCTTACAAGTATCAACAGTGATAGATGATGGTAGGGACACTATAGAAGCCCAGAGTAGGTGTGCTAGTATTTCTAAACGGATCAGATTTCTGACAGAACCGTTCATTATTCGTTTCTTTGGTAGAATTATATATAATATCAAGATTTTAAAGTTCTCTGCTAAAGACTAGGAATGCACAAATATAGAACAGAAAAGAATACTATCCGCTTTGGAGATTGTTCGAGAGTGACAAAATTAAAGAAGTTTTCTAAGTCCATATTTAAATTTGATCAGATTTTGTGTCTTTGTATGGGTAGATATTACCATGATTTCTGATAACCAATGAAAATAGAATTAACATCAGTAGTGGGAAGGAAAGTTGTCGTCATCCGAATAACTGGGGACTCCTGCGTCACTAGTTACCTAGCGACGTAACTGGATGGTAACAATCACGTCTCACCCTTAAGTGCCGTGTTCAGAAAATAGATAAAAACTGTAAAAATCTGAAATCCAACTTTTGTCCTAATTCAAAATCCTATTCCTTGCTAATTAGTATCCCTTCGAATCAAGCTACTCTGGTACTAATAAAATAAGTGTTAGCTTTGTAAATATCCAAATTTTTAGAAACCTACCATTTTCAAATATTTTATGGCGCTTACAATTTAAAAAGAATGGTAGTTTCAATTCTTGTCTTATCAGTCCTGCGAATTGTGTATTGGTTTGATCTTTAATTAGTATTCTAGTTAATGTGTACAATAAAACTCGTGTAAGACATATTTCCTATTTGTTGTAATTTCTTCAATAGTGTGGAAAATTTAAGCACATTTATACAATTTTGAAATATTAGTGAATCTAATGGATGAAACTATTCGTATGCTCAATAATAAACTGAACCCATTCTTGTACGACAAACAGTTGAACTCAAGTTGGAACTTTCTTGAACGGCACTCGAATCTCAAACGTGAAAAAATAGCTCAATGTATTTCATCTTCATTTGCTATTCACCTTGTTTATTTTTTATGTGTTGAGGTATGCTTGGCTTTCTTATAATCTATTTGACATTCGGCTGGTGCAATGATTTTCTCTGCAATTTCATTGGATTTCTCTATCCTGCATATGTTTCGTAAGTGTGCATTTTCTCTGCATGTCCAATTAACGATTGTCCACCAATGCGGTGACAACTTTTCTTCAAACACACATAGGGCTGGCGCTTAATCTTTATTTCACTTTGAAAAAGTAAAGTAAATCACTTTACTTTATTGGATAAAGTAAAGCTGGATCACTTTACTTTACTTGGTAAAGTAAAGTTAGGCAGAAATATTTTGTATAGATAGATTAAAAAACCAAACTTTCTCAACTTTACTTTTTCGAGTAAAGTTAAAAAAAACTTTACTTTACCAAGTAAAGTAAAGTTCAACACTTTACTTTATCCGGTAAAGTAAAGTAACGCAACTTTACTTTACTGAGAAAGTAAAGTTCCTCCACTTTACTTTATTTGGTAAAGTTAAGATTAAGTGCCACCCCTAAACACACATGTTGCGGTTTTTTCTGATCTTGCAAAACTGTAGGGTATCTACGTACTTTCTCGAAACTTGCAATTTCGCTCAGTGAACACCATTTCAGCATAAAACGTATAAGTGAATCACATACTCAAATGAGAAGCATTATCATTATTATTTATCGGAAAGAAATTTTCCAAGAGTACAATTATGAGCTAGTCTTTCCAACAAATGAATCGTTTCAATCAGTTGATTTTTCAAATTATTGTTGGGAAAAACTGTGGGATGAACTCTTGTTGTTTCTTTTGGTACAAACAGCATGGTTCTATTTGATAGCTTCTATAATTTTTCTCGAAGTTTGAACCTGACCTTTTTGCATCATTAAGGGTACTGGCGACTGAATCTCCGACGGCATATAACAATACTAAATGGCGACTTTACTGGGTCATTTATGCATCGTTTGGCTTGATCGAATATTTCAGGCATGGCTTTACACACTCCATGCCCTTTTATTGGCTAGTCAAATGTGTATTTCTTATCTGGCTGATGATGTTAGAGCAAATAGACGGTATTCATAAGCGAATGATTGATTTGGTGGTAAGATTCAAGTATAATATGAAAATAATTGACTATTACAGTTGATCATAGCTATTTCCTAGCTGCATTTTAAGTTACGGATAGAGAACAGAAAATTATTTAAAATAAGACTGTCTACTAATATTTTTTCAAGTATGGATCTAGTTGGCAGTGATTTCCTACTAGTAAGTTTTGTTTTCTCATTCTGAGAAAATTGTTGAGAACCGGATACATGTTCAAGTCTTGTTTGAGTTAAAATTAAAAATTTAGATTTTTATGAATGTCTCCTCGGTAAAAATACGGAATTTTCAATGTAAAGTCAATATTCTGAACAATTGAATCTTCATGATATGGGATTTAGCATCATGCACAGGATTTATGTATATGGAGCTTTGAATTCAAAAATAGCTTACATTCATGCGCAAACAAGCTAAAAGATTACTAAGATCTTACGGTTTTTCAGCGGTACCTAAAATCATTGTTAGGAGAACTAAAGTCACAGGTATCTGACGTAACCGGAATGTGGTGGCTAGGATTTCCAGTAAATATATGTCGTTCATTCTTGAGGACATCGGGAAACGGATGCTTCCAAAAATCCTATACAGGCACATAATTTTGTACTGTCACTAATATCGGCAAAAAATAAAGATATGCTCAATTGTAAATCGTAAATCGTGTTTTTATTCAATAAGATTCACATACAGCAACTTTTATAAGTATGCATACTTTTTTCGGAATAATGCGTGCTTATTTATTTAGTTTCGCAGTAAATCCAGAATCATCATCAATCCACCCAATGAAAACGTGGAGTTGCTTGTAAGAAAGGTTGAACATATCGAAACAGTCATTCGCCTCCAATCTGATGCGATGGGTTGTATTAGGCTAGGTTCTCTCGGTGATGGAGATTATGAAATAGAAGCTTATTCTCTGCCCACTATACCTTCGCTATTACTTCATAAGTTTCAAATGACAATATTAAATGCTACTGCAAATGTGCAAGCTGTTGATCTAGGTGCAACGACACTTCATGCTACCTTCAAAAAAAGTGATAAACCATTTGGCGGAGCTCAAGTTCTAGGAACATTTACGAATAAGCGAGGTCAGAGCTACAATCTGAAAGGACATACTAATAGTGAAGGTGTTTTCACCATCGCATTGCCAGAAGGCATAATCGATAATTTTACGGTAGAAAAAGATAAGATTGAGGTGAAAAAGAGTGGAAAAGTTACCATTCCACCGCCGACTCTTACTCCAGTCAATGTTCCGCGACCACCAAAATTCATCATAATTGATGTTGATTCATCAAGTTTTAGCTCATCAGTAAATCCTACAGAAAAGAACGCACGGATCGCTGTCCTCGGTGACATTTCGGGATCGATGTGTTTAGAAACAAAAATGGACATACTGAAGCGTTCATTCCAGGAAATTTTCGAGAAGTGCCAAAAGAACAAATGGAACGTATCGCTAGCATCGTGGGACACAGAAATTGAATGGTGCACCGATAAATGGATTCAGTCAAATCAGGCTGCAGCCGTCAAATCATGGATCCAGAGTCGACAGCCTCGTGGAGGAAATGATATGAAAACTGCTATAGACGAATGCATGAAACGTTATCCTGATGCTACCGATGTCTACGTTATGTGCGATGGTGATATAACGCCATTTAACGCTTATGAAGGGGAGATAAATTGGGGCCGTTATCGCAGGCAGTTTTTGAAGACAAAATTCCATTTTATTGCCCTTGGAAAAGGTGCAGCTTGTGAACCGATGGAAGCAATGGCTACAATGGGTGGTGGCATATTTACGCATGCTACCTAACAGAAGTAGATGGATCTATGCAACTCCGACATTATAGAAATGTAGAGACAAAAAATTAGGCTTTCTAGCATATTTCGAAGTATTTTATGCATTAAATCATGTGAACCGACAAGTAGCATTTGATGTATGGGTATGTGTGGAGTGTGGGTATGAGTGACTGAAAGGTTTAGCCAAGTGAATGAATACAATACTGAATCCTATCAGATCTTACATGCTCTGACGAGCAGACAAAATCCGATGGGATTCAGGTTTGTGGAACTACTACCGCCCAGGTCGAAAAACCTGATGCAAGATCGTATGAAATACATACAAGATCTTGGAATATGGGCGAAATCTTTCAAGAATCAGACAAAAAATCGTCGTCTCTGAGATCTTGCATTAGATCGCACAGTAAGATTCTTGAAAGATCTTATTAATTTGCAAGATCTTTCAAGAATCTGATTGTGCGATCTGATAAAAGATCTCAGAGACTACGATTTTCGTACGATTTTTTGTCGGATCTTACATGATCATATAAAATCAGATTCAGAATCTTATCAGATCATAATATCTGATTGTTTGCCCTGGCTCCGACATGTTGCATTGAATCGGACAGTAAGATATGATCGGATTACAATACTCGGGATCCGAATATCTGAACAAAAACTGGATTTCTACAGGAATTCATCAGTTTTCTAGAAATTCTCCTAAAATTGAATCGGGCTGCTGTCGAGCATCCGATCGGGTCCAACTGTCGGAATGATTATCCTAGGTAGTCATCCGACAACGTCGAAAACGCATTTTTCATCCGTCCTGCATGTGTTCTGTATATACTTGCACGCTGGCTGATCGGCTGCGTGTGCGACATGCGTTTAAACCTGAATTTTCATCCGTCAAATTTTCAATAAAACTCGAAACGTGTCAGATATCTTCGATTTTCATTAATCAGTAATATTTAAAAATAAAAATAAATACTACACGTTTTACAATAAAAAAATGAAATAAAATATACAGATGGCTTAGTGCCTAATCGAAAAACTGAAAATTGCATTTCACACAAAAAGTTTTTCAAAGAAATACAAAATTTGAGAATAAAAGAAATAGAAAATGTTGAAAATAAAAATAGTGTCATTAATCGTTGGATTTCTTTCACAATTCATTAATCTAAAGTAAAAATTCGTCAAAATAATGATCATATGCTTGATGGATAAAGGTAGTTATTATCTAAGAAATAAAAATAGAAGTTAGATCGACACCTAATAATAGGATTATAAGCGAAAGATTTATTCCAAGGATGTTTTGAGAACTGAGCTGCCGAGGCACTATCAACAGTGTATATACATGATGTCACCATTGTATGAGTTTTTTTAGTGACGACCTCTACTAGGATGACGGGAACAGTACGAACGCGTTCTAAACGACTGAATGGTAACGAACGCGTTTCAACTGCTTTCTGAACGCATTTACGCTCGTTCGCACGTTCCGAACGAAAATTTTATCTGTTCTTCTCGACGTAGGATTTCATAAAGCTTTTAATATGTAAAATAATAATTATCGATATAAAAAGGAAAATACGCTACATACAATATTTAAAATGCTTAAAATATGAACCAACAAGTTATATGTGTCTCGTTCAGTACCAGATGCATCTTAAACATGTGATCATAAGATGATAGAAGTTAAGTGAAGAAGATCTGTATGATAAGACAAATACCTATCTTTATTATGACAATATTAAGCGAATGAAATAGATCGATATGAACGAACTATAAATATGAATAATTTGGACCTAATAAAATTTTAGAGTTCTCTTATTAACTTCGAAAACCAATATGGTTCTGGTTCATTCATTTTCTTGATATTGGTATAACTTATTTAAAAATGTGTCATGATTTCAAAAGTCGATAGGACTATGAAGCTATAAATTCTGTATTTCGGCCCCACAAAGGAACTCACTGATAATTTTTCTTTTTATAGATTTTGCACAAGCATTTCCCATTTCTTAGCATTCCTGAAGATGTACTATGAACACATCAAAGCTGATTTCAAGCGACAGAAGTCAATGGCAATCATTAGCAACCGCGGAAATCAATTTTTTCCTTAGTAGAATTTTTTTGTGTGGGAGAAATGTTTATTATCCATCCACCTTGAGAAAAAGCCCCCATAAAAATGATTCAGTTTGAATAGAAAGAAACAACAGCATTATTTTTATGAACGACGACAGATTTATTGTCGTCATGTTAAAATCAACAATGATTACAATCTGTGAGCTTCAAGAAGAAAGCACAAAGAAAAACATGTTTGTATTTCGATTTGACACTACCAAAAAGACCATTATGATCATCGATGAACAACTGAAACGTATTCCTTACTTATTGAAACTTGTTTATCATAATAATCATTTGAAAACAATTCAAACTGAACAGGGTGAATACGTTTTGTCATCAAACATTCGATATCCATGCCTATTTCCCATATTTCCTCGATAACTACACAAAGATCCTCTTTTTTATTTACTTAATTATCTCAGCGTGACAGTGTCTATGGTATGCTACAACTCTATGATTTTCTGTGCAGTGATTCTCTACCGATCCCTTCTTTGTACGTCAACTATTCAGCATTAAGCCATCGCTCATATTTGAAAAATCGAAGGACTGAACAACGTACCTGCAAAGAGCTGCGAATAATTGAGATGCACGCGATACAGCTGTTGAATTTGTCACCAGTCTCAGTAAAAATGAATATAAATCCAATGATATTGACATCAGAAATAAGATTTTTGATTTCTTTATGGTTATTTTGTCACAAACGCATTCATTTGGTTCACGTTTGCGCCATCATACTTGGCAAATTGTTAGAAAACTCTGCACTTCTATATTCACAGGGGGGGCAGTGTACAATGCTGCTTACCTCTCAAGTACACAATACACTTAATGCTGATTTAAACTCAGACGTGGACGATGAAAGTGAGCTTCCATGTGGATCTTGTTAAAATATTCTTTACTAGAGCCTATTTTGCCCATGTGCGGACGACAACAAGGTTGTGTCTAACGCCCCCTTTTCTAATTGTCTACTTAAATGTGAAGAGAAGCATTCATACATGAATCTAACTGACAGCAATTCTAAACGCGGAATTTTTTCAAATGGAACTACTGAGTCTGGAAAATCTACTGCCACGAATTCTTCGTTTCAGCGCTCAGTGCAGTCCGTTTAAAATTTGAATAAATTAGAAAATATCTGAAAATCAGCAATGACGCATTCATGAGATAATTTTATACATTGTCAAGAATGGGTTGACCATAGTAAAAGAGACTAGAAACACAGACGATACAATTTTGAGGGTGGGTGTGGGTAGCACCATGTGTGGGTTTCAGAATAACTATGGAGTTGGTTGACATGAGACGATTAGCGACGAGAATCAAATCTATATACACACAGCCAATTTATTTACTTTTCCTTAAGTCTGTCTTGCTGTGTAAAACATGGTTGAAAACAATCATAGTTTGATTCATTTTTATACAACTAGAAAATAATGCACCAGTTCTAATGTGAAAATCTTCGACCATCTCTCTCACTCTTGCTTATCTCTGAATGTTGACCATATATCGATTAACCTCTTGTTATACCAAGACTTGTACCGGTTAATTTCAATAACTGAATTTTTTTCAATTGAATATTTTCGCTTTATTTACCGGCTCTGATTTATGCTGAAAACTTCCTTATTATGAGGTCTTTCTTTCTGTCAGATGAAGATTCTAGACTATTTCTCACAAGAAGACAGTTCAATATAAACTCGTTTTCGAAACCATATTCTTTGTTCGGTAGTATTCTTATAATATAGCTTGAATCTTGAAAGTAACTGATGTACCTCATGAATGTACCCCATTTAGAATAAAATGATATCACAAGAATACCCAATTCTGGACCTTTTGTATCCTATTTGGTACCTTATCAGATATCAATTCTGAATAGAAAAAAGGACTGTGCAAAAAAAATAGAATAAAGTTTAAATAATATAGTTAACCTAGGAAATGACTTTTATTGTGTATTAGAGTCAATGTACCTAAAGCGAACGGACATGTTAGGGGTGTTGATTGCGACTGGAATATCTCGGTCATTTTAAATCATAAAATTGTCAATTTTACACCATGGAAAAGAAGACAAAACTCTGCATCTGATCATGAGAAAAAAAAATACTTTTTTCTCTAAAAATAGTTGCGTAATTAACGGTATAAAATGAAAAATGAAAAACGTTCGCTTTAAGTGCATGTTCGCAAAGCGAACGCCCAGCAAGAAAATGTCCCTAAAGCGAACGCTCCAGCGCAGAACAAGCTAAAATATCGAAGACTACAATAATTATCAATTTCTGCTCACAAATTTCAATCTTTTTTTTTGAAATCGATACCATTCGATTCGTCATGTTTAACTCTATCATTCTCTAGCGGTTCAGCTTAATTGACATCTGTTTAAATTTTTTCTTCAATCATTAAAAATTATAACCTCCGTTTGCTTTATGTGTAGTGTCGATAAAGCGAACGGCCAGCAAGAAAATGCACTTAAAGCGAACGCACCAGCTATTTTAGCTGGGAATTAACTCTTTCTTAGTATTTCGAATATTTACCATAAATCAAGATCAAAATTCGCTTAAACTTCCGCTGGTAAATATCTTCGGAATTGTGAGGGCTACAACATACTAGCGGTTCGAGTCAAATCAATGAAAAATAAACGTCCAAA
>OENT01002575.1:0-20270 GCA_900239685.1 Rotaria macrura
GTTGCAAAAATCGGAACCCTTTAGGGTTTCGTGTGGCACCTTTTTTTCTTTCAGTGTACGATAAATATTTTTCTGCATGTGAACCAACTATGTGCAACTACAGATATAATGAGCGCAGAGGTGCCTTGTATGTAGTCACATCGCTGCTTTCTCTCTATGGTGGACTCACTATCAGTTTACAATTTATCGTTTGGAATGGCATGCTTTTGTATCAAAGAATGAAGCTGTTTGGACGTGTTTCTCAAGCATGGGTTACACCACGAATGGGAATCAGTTAAACGCATGCTATATTTGTATACTTTAGATCGCTGGTTTGAAATTCCACGATTTTAAAGTTAGAACAAGAACTCGTGTCATAATATATGCCTAAGTTTATTGTTGCAATTCAAATCAGCATTCTTGCCGCATATTTACTCTAAACTCTGCTTGCTTCTCACTAAATATTCTTATAATTAACCGTATTAGAATGTCTTGCTATAGATGACTCAGTCAATTTTGGTCATATATTTCAGTGACAGTCAATGATACAAACTGTAGATGAACATTAGTCGTATCCACAAACCAAAACTTTCATTTTATATTTTCCGGCAAAATAATTCATTTTGTTTTTCTGGAAATTTATATCTTGCAAGTGCTCGGCTCACATTTCTTTAATCTTCAACATTAGCTCAATCCTTGATAAATACAGTTCTCGAAAAAAAGAAAACAAAAATACTAATATGTTTTAGATCAAAGTCATCAATAATGCATGAACTGTTTCACTGCTCATTCATGGAACTTCTAGGCTTAACTATTATTGACCAGCAATACAAGTTGATAATTTACGTATTTTGTCTATTGAATGAAGTCGTCGACAAGAACTCCCTGGCCTTCTGTTCTGTCATATTTTTTATAAGTTAAACAGAGTAATGGATCTTTTATGAGATCCATAAAAAAGCGGTAGTTTTTGCTACCATTAAGGATATGCTACTTCAGAAGTTTTTTGAGTAGGAGAGAGTGTGGGTCTCCATCGATTGCTTATTTATACTCACACCCAGCTATTCAACATGCATGACAAAACTCAGTCAATTTGGCGATGTTTTAACGACCAATCGTTTTTTAAGCAATTGTGAAATGATGATTTAAAGGGATAACCGTTAAGATAATCGTTAGAAATTGGTGATTGGTCACGATTAATCACAAATTTTTTATTGATTTCAAGGACATAAGTGATTGTAGACGTTATACAAGCTAAGTTTAAAATTTTCAAGGGCAGTAACAAATGGATCGAAACAATGGTGAAACAAATATAGCCCTAGTTGATTGACACAACAGTGAGATTTCGATTGACAATGAGAGAGCATGATCATGTAGAGAAAAGCTCATGTATTTCCAACATGAAGCAATTTAAGACCAATAAATTTTCTATCGAACTATGCAGGTGCCATATAAACGAGGCCAGTCATTTCATTCTCTTAAGTTTCTCAGAAATCAAAGTGACTGAAAGTACTTGGAGTCGATTGAATGCGATCATTCGATATACTTTTTGAGAGGCTGTTGCCATTCGACGATCGAGACGATTAAGTCTTGAGAATATGACAGAATGTGCATAATCGAAGTGGTCGAAATTGATTCGAAGCGATAAAATTGCATTTTTCAAAGACGACAAATAAGACTGTTAATTATGTATCGAAACGATAGACGTGTCCGTAGTTGAGAAGTCAGCATGACGAATAAACGCTGAGAGAAGAATATTCAAGCAGCGATTCTGCAATTGATAGAAAAATTATCATGGAGATGGTTCATTCTATTGTCATTGGTAATATAAAACAATCGAGATCCTTGTGGGAAGTCCAGGGAAACTGCATCGAATGGAATTAATTCTCATGGCTCGAAGATTTTTGTACATTACAGATGATTTTGGAATTTGACAGCGAAGAATTGCTGAGCGATACGAAGTGAAAGCTTAATCTAGCTCTACGTCCCATGAAGACTTTCAAACTGCTCATGATCTTTTTTCTTTTAGATTTGTTAAGAATGAGAATTTTTAAGTGGGATACCACGGAACAGTGTCGACAGAGAGAAGATCCTGTATGTGAGTGCTACTATATGGTGACTTCCGCATAGTCTCCGCAGCACTGATTGATTTTCAAGGTTTTGGAAACCTTCGCGTAGAGGCTCTCTCTAATCAAATATCTTTTCGAAATATCGCCCGATGACTCTCAAAATATTACCAGGTGTACAGTTTTCACTGCTCCTTCTTTTCGCAGTCTTAGAATTTCCAAATGTTATGATCAGACACAGAAAGTGTTCGAGGAGACAACTTTTCGATTCCGACCGTCACAGATTTTAAATTACCTTGTTATGCATTCTTTCTTTCATATTATTAAACTGTGTTATCAGCTAGACAGCAACGTGATGGCATGACTTCAGAATGGAACTAAAGAATTTTTCCCTTCGCATGGAATCGAACCATGCATCTCCTGCTTTCTGGCCAGTTGTATTAACCAGTGTACTAGAAAGGAGTGTGTCTTATTCTGTTTGTTTCGTCTTATGAGTGAAGGGGAACATTTAAATTCATAACAAATCTAAATCGTTGAAGAGCTATTCATGTTTTCTCTCTCCGGATTTTTAGAACATCCTATACAAAACACTTAAAGGAAAAGAATTTTAAGATGAAATTTTATCGGTAAATATGCTGAATGACACTTACAATGTAATCATTAACAGAAGATATTTTTATGTTTGTCCATCTATCAATACACTCAGGAAACAGCACATACTTGACTAACGGAAGCTGATGAATTTAGGATATCGGATGCTATCTATCTGATAGAGCATCAGATATTTATTTTCTGAAATGACAGTTGGCCAAAGATAATCAAGTTTATATATATGAGAATTGTCTGAAAATTTCAAATGATAATTTTAGTTGCATTTCATCCTCATATTCTAGATTCTCTATCAAGCCATTCGATAAAGAAGCGGGTCACAAAATCCACGGCTTCGATACATTGTTTGTATTGGAGTTCAATCAGAGAAAGTTTTTCAAATCTCCTATCATCTTCACACTCGTAATTCGATCCACTGAGCTGTTCATGGTACATTGATTCGTCTTGTTTGACCAAATGTCCGGTTTCTAATCCAAGATGATAATTTCCCAAGTATCGAAATTTTAAGCCACTAGATTTTGTGATTTCACGAACCAATGCAACTGTCGAAGAAACGACGACAAGTCCAATCTCTTTCAACGTCTTAATGTTGGCAAAACATACCACAGAATCTTGACCAAAAGTGTGCACTAAACGTATGCAGTTGTAAATTAATTTATGATTATGTCGGTTTGTTGCGTCACTCCAAAGAAATAATCAAATTTTCGTTGAGCAACACGGTGTATTATTCGGGTCAATAGTAGCAAACTTTTCAATGATTTTAATGGTTACAATCTTCTTTGGCATGCTCATTGTTTTTTGCGAGCAACTGGCGACCAATTTCTGGCCTTGACAGTACATGAGATTGGAAGATGAGTAGAAGTAAGGTTGACGAATGGAGAGAGAGAAAAAAGAAAAATACAGAAATAAAAAAGGACAAATAAGTGACTTACAATAATAAGAATAGAACAAATACTTATTTGCACGCTAAGAAACAGATTTAGACAATGCATAATGAAAAAAGAGGCGACACGAAAGTTGTGACATTCAAAGGTGCGTTTTTTTCACCCGTGCATGTAGTACATACAGATGTGTTCAAGAGAAAAAGGGATTAATTACAGAATCAACAAGAGGATAACAGATGTTAAAGTTTCTCGGGGAACTCAAATAAAATCTCGACTTCTTCAACATCATAATTCGGATTAGAATGATTCGAAGGGACACCAGCGCACCTAGTAGTGCACCTCTCTAACAGTGAGGTATGTTTTGTGAATCGTTTAGAACGATGTACACCCGTTATTTGACTTTCCTTTTGCAACCAATTATCTCTCAGTACATTGAGATCAATTTGTTCGAAGATCAATCTACCATCAGTCGTATCTGCTAAAGCCATGAAGTAACGTTCACAATATTTCTTGCAACGATCTTCTAAAGTTAGTTCATTCAAAGCATGCATAACGAAGTTAGGACGCCAATGCATAGCAAGCCTCACCCCTCTCAAACAACGACTGAAAAAATCATCCTAATCCTACTGCTGTGTCGGTGTGAATAGTGGATATATCGGAAATAACCAAGAAAAGACTGGAAACACATAAGACATGAAAAGAGCCTTTCGAAGATCTGTAGATGTGAAACCTCTTAGACGAAATCAATTTATCATTGTAAATCTCTGATGAATTTGCACCATCGTTCGTTTGATCATGGTGCTAAAACCAAGCTTAAGCGTACATATATAATCTAAGTACTTCACTTCTTTCACGCATTCGATTTTGTTCTGACCACATTTTAGTTCGATTTTCGGTTAACCTATAGCACGAGCAGAGAGCAATGCTTGTGTTTTGCTGAGGTTGATGGTTTGTGCATTCAAGGTACAATAAAATTCTGAATCGTCGAAAAACAATTTTAGTTTCCTTTTCATCTCGATGCACTGAAGTGAATATTTCGTTCCAATCCCTCCTGCGACGATCGCAGCAAGATCATCAGCGAACAAACGACTAAGACAACAACTTAAGGATTCACTAAGATCAGAATGATAGGTGATGAATAACAACGGGTAAATATCGAACCCTGTGGTCCACCCTAGAAAATTTGAAACCAACGATATCCTTTCTTTTTTATTCCTATAAAGGCCCTTCGATTTTGCAACCAATTTTCAATCCAAATCAGATACTTCAACGGTATTTCTAGCCTTTTCAACTTTATAATACATCCAACATACCACAATTGATCGAAAGCAGCCCAGACGTCGACGGATAGAGTTGCGACTGGACAGCTATTCGACGTCAAACTTGAGATTTGATCGAAAAACAAAAGAACTCTAGTTTGAAGCCTAGATTGTGAGCGGAAGCCACTTTTGGTGTCAGGTAGAAGTCCTCTTCGTTTTAAAACGTCTGGAAATCTTTTCAAAAAAACAACTTTCATCTACTTTAAGAAAGACATCAAGTAACGAGATTGGGCGAGTTGTTGCTGGATCACATATGGATTCTTTTTTCGCGAGAAAAAGAATTCTACTGTCTTTCCGACTTTCTGGCATCACACCTTCGCTAAACGAGTGATTGAATATTTTAACCATCAAAGACCAGTAGGCCAGTGGAAGAAAGTTGAATGTAAAGTTGGATAAAACATGAGCATCTTGTGATTTTTTCTTTTTAAGAAATCGAACCACATCAATTACCCCCTCAGTCGTACAAAGTGGAATGTCCTCTTCAAAATTTTCCCATGTGGAATCAGTGTGTGGGCCATCCGTGTATGGATGGGGACGAACCATCTCAGTTTTGAGAAAATAATTTTCGTTAAATCAGCAGCCTCATTACACATTCCATGAGCATCTTTCACAACTGTTGGATTTGGAAGTAAGAATCCATATAAAGTAGAAGAAGTTAATTTCATATGCCTTCTGGTTCTTGACCAAATGGTAACCGATCGAGGAGAAGAAGTATTTCGTTCAGATAACGACAAAGAAAGATAGCTAGACTAAAACAGCTTCCATTCCTTTCTTGCGACTTTTCGTCTTAATTTCACGATATTTTTTAAATTTAAATCTCCAGTTCGCTTCTGTTTAAATGAAAGAGCACGCGTAAGTGACATCAACGATCTCAACTCCGCTGGAATAGCGATTCGATATTTGCCAATAGGAAGCAACACCGTGCATCTTGAGATAATTAGAGATAAGAACGAAGTATAATCATTATAAACATTGTTCAACTGGTCTTAATTCCATCTCTTTCCCCAAAATAGAAACACATATTCGCAGAACAACGAGAAGACCTTCCAATGCACATTTCGAGCGAATGTCGCTTCTTTCGACTTGACTAGAATAACTGTCAATACCGGCTTACTGTCGCTGGTAGTATTTACTTCATGGGTATGAATAGAAACAGACAAACCTGAAGTGAAAACGTAGTCTATAATTCGATTTGATCTCAGTGATGTTGGAGATTCAGGAATGAATGCTGAGAGAAATTGAGAGTCAGCCCAGTCCAAGAGAGCTTCAGCTTTTCCTGTGTCCAGTTCGAGATCAACGTTAAAATCACCAGTCAATACACATTTCGATTTTATACAACCCGATAAATCTTTCCACGCCCACGGCTCACTATCTGGAGCATAAATTCCAATCCCCCTTAAAGATTCATTGTCCTCGCCACCTTCGAAAATATCAATAGCACAAACGTTGGAAAGGGAAAAATCGACTCTTTTACAATTTAAATCAATTCGAACCATCACAAGTACACCTCCGTTTGAATTCTCTCCCTTCACATAAGACACTTTGTACTTACTAAAAACTTGTCTGCAATATGGAAGTTCGAAAGATCCTGTTTCCAAAAAAATTAAAACATCTAGTTTCAAACAATTAGAGAGAAGCACTTCTTGGAGCCTCTGGTCAAAACCACGAACGTTGAAGAAGAGAACTAATAACGAGTTAAGAACTGAAGAAGTGCCGTCGATCTTATGCATTTACCATTTTTCGAGTCATTTTGAGAACAGCAAACAACTTTCCCATTCAGATAGAATATCCCGTAGAAGAGAAAAGTCAAATTTAGAAAGACTAGCCTGTGCTTTACAAAGAAAAAAGTCGTGCTTTTCTAAAATATTTTGGGATTTACAGGAGAAAAAAGAAAAGGCCAGAGGGGATAGAGTCATTAACAAAATGGTTTACCTTGACTTGCTTTTTCTAACTGAACACGGATTCTATTGATAGTAACATTAAAATCTGCATCATCAGCTCCACCAGCATCTTTCATTTTCATGTTGTAACGTGATAAAAACTTCGTTATTTCATCTAAACATGATACGACTAATTTTGTTAATAACAGCTGTTGATTTTTGATTTAATGTCGCGATGTTGTTTTTTACAAATCCATCATTCTTTATTTTCTTGATCATGAATTATTCGAATTTATCGTTTTTGACTGCTACTTTTTGCATCGTTTCTTTCATTTCTGAGATACAATTTAGAAGCTCTTCTATTTTATTCATTATTGAATTTAAAACCGTATTTGATAGAGCTTGTGCTGGTGGTATCATCGGAAATTTTACTGGATCAAAAGTATAAATGTTATTTTTTGTCTTTGTTTTGACCGATGATGATATTTTCTTAGTTAGGGCAGCTCTGTAATTCTTAACAATGGGACACCTGACGAAATTCGATGAGTGATCAGCTGCATTACAATGAATACATTTTTTAATGTTTGTACAATGATGAACATGTAAATCGGGAAAATCAAGACCGCACGTCTTACAGGTTTCGTTTTTTAGAACGCATTGCCGACGAAAATGACCAATACCTAGGCATTTTCAACAGATCAAGACTGTAAAGGGACTTAGATATTCGTCAATGTCATAGGTCACACCATTTACATTGATTTTTCCGCGGTTTAGAATTTCTTTACGTTTCGTTATAGATGGTAGTTCAACTTTAATAAGTTTGAGATCATTTTGGTATTTATTTTTCAAACGAATGACATTGTGAACTTCAGGATAATTTGTTCTTAGATCACCGGTAAACTCATCTAAATCAATCTGTAAGTCCACGTTCTTGATCACTAGTGACAGTTGGGCTGGAGAAGAAGGAGAAGTTGGTAATGTGTAATTTTGACCACCTAGCTGATCTGGCTAGTTTCCTTTTACAAATAATGAACCGAATGATGCCGAATCCTTAACATAGACTAAATAATTATATTCATTACCTAGGCATTTTGATGTTCAACGGCAAATATAAGAGAATGAGACATCAGTTTGATGATTTTCTTTAAAATGTTTCATCAACTCTTGAGCACTTTCTTTTTCTTTGACGTTACCGTTGGAGAAGTGGATGATGAATCGTGAGAATTTTTGACGATTCTATGCGTAACGAGTGGACTCTGCGGTTACGGTTCGTTGTTGTATTTATATTATTTTGTTGGTTTATGTTTGCGTCGGATATTGCACGATTCGTAGATGAAATCGATTGTTGGTATCGGCTACATGGCTGATGACCATGAAGATGAAGATGGTTATATAACTGTTTAAAAAAAGCAAAGAAACACCAGCAACAATAAGAATTATTCGCACAACGACTATGAAGATGAACCATTGGTTAATGGTACCCGTAGTTTCGAAGATGTAGCTCGACAGATACAAGCAGCTAATAATAACCATGGTCAGAATATTCATCATCACCCATGTAGCGAATTTTCCAAAATAATGGACATTATAATGCAACCATTATTATGCATTATAATGCTTTAATTCTGCAATGCATTGGAATGCATTGACGTTTCAGTGAACTATAATTGAGTATTTGCAGGTCATTATAATAGCTTTGCAATGCGTTGAAACATTGATGATAGGTGGTACATACAAACACCACATAACCTCCACGCACTTCCGATGCGTTAACATAATCTCCACTTGAACCAAAAATTATACCTGTATTTTGTCACCATCTCGATTGAGAATCCGTAGCGCTTGCATAAATTTCAATCCTACATTCGATGCATTGCAGCGATTACGCGAACCTTTATAGATAGGGTAATAATTGACGCATATAAATTCTGCTAACTAATACACGACCATTTCATACGCTCTGTTCAACAATACTCATTAATTAATCCATTACTCAAGAACAGGGGAGCTAATGATTGCAGCCGTCGTTGAATAAAAGGACTAGATCAAATATATCATTTTCCTTTTCACGGAGAGGAAACAAATAAGCAAAACAGTACGATATGAAACAAGATTTTTTAAACCATATTCCTCCTGATGGAGAGGAAAAGAGTGAAGACAGATTGATTGAGAACAAGAAGGTTTAGTTATAATTGCACGTAGTGGAATAAATAAGAAATTTAATGAATAAATTAATATAACTTTCGTTCTACAGGTTATAAATAAGATTAAATACGAGTAAGGACGCTGCATAAACGTTAGATCTTATTTTTTGAACGATTAGAAGAAAAGAATGACTAAGTAATTATGAAAATGAGTATATGTTAAGCGAATTTCTCTCTTATCGGTCTGAGGGACAAGCATACGAGGAAAACATTTTCAGAAACAAATAATAAAGAAAAAACGAATTAATAACTGTTATTCTTGCCATGCAGGGGTTTACATATGATATCAAGTGAAAACTCTCAAACCCATGTAGTGAAAACCGCGCAAAAACCGTCGGTTAACCGGCGGTATACCGATCGTATAACTGAGGAGTTTACCGGCGGATAACCGGCGGTTTTTGATGAATCTATATGATACTTTTATCGGTTGCCTTTTGTAGTTCTGATTTAATTTACAAGTTTATGCATTTTTTTATAAATTTATTTGTATTTTATATAAAAAAAACATACAAAAAAATGACGAATGATGTCACACGACTTGAAAAAAACCGAATTTCATACATGATACAGAAAAAAAGATAAAAAATAAAATTGGAGCCAACACGAACTAAAATAAATAAAAAGAATAAAAATAAAACTAGCTATTTTTTGGTTTTACTTAAATAATTCGTTTTTTTCGCATGTGCATGAATGGATATATCTGAAAAGAAAAAACAAATAGAAAAACTATCTCATTATATTTAATCTATGAAAAATAATGAGCAAGTGCATTTATACCACACTACTCAGCTTTACTACTACATCGCAGTATTAGCACTTAAAATTAAAATAACTGAATGGAAATTTTCTAACCGTTAGATTTCTAACGGTTTAGACTATGAATCATCCCAGGATCAGCTAATAAAAAAATTTCACAGCGCCACCTATCAAAAATGATGTATTAAGTGATTTTCAGTGCTACTGACACTCTCATGGCTTATTTTAACAATATAATTATGTGATAAACAATGACAACAATATTTTGAATTAATTACTGCGTAAACCGCTAATTACCATTAGAACCGAACGGTTATATTGAAACCATCGAAATCCGTCGGTAAACCGCGGTTAACCGGCGGTATTGTTGAAACCGCCGAAAACCGGCGGTATCTATATGAAAGTGAGGACATGGGAAAGCAGAATAACAGTTTTTGTTTTGAAAACAAGCGCCATCTAGTGAATATATATATAGTTGAGTATACGCGTAGTTTAGATGGACTTCTATCCTTTCGTAGTTCATTATTGTTTGGTTACTTTTGTTTAATCATCTTCAGTAACGGATCGTAGTGGAAGAAATTTTTTCTATTGCTTGTATTTTGGTAAAATTTTCCATGATATGATGAGATGGAAGAACTGTATTTCATTTATTTAGATTTCTTTTCTCAGAGGTATTTCACTTCGATAAAATGGCTCCAAAAAAGAATAAAGAACAACTAATACAACAAGAATATTTGTACGTCGTTCTCCGCGATGAATCTTCTCGTCGTTACGTTTTCGCTCGTCAGGATTTGAATTACAACAAAAAAGATAATTTAAAAGTTGGATCGTATGCAACATTTCGTGCAACTGATGATCCATCACGCCGTTATCAAGGTACAATAATTATGTCGGATAAATGGTACGAATCATATGAATTCTAAAAAGTTCATTAGTTGTTTTTATAGCTTCAAAACAACAATGTGAAAATAGTATGTCATTAATTGAGAAGACAATTAACATTAGCAATAATGATAAAATCGACGACAAGAATGCTAATAATAATAATGACAAAATCCACAACAACGATGATAATAACAAGAATAAAGCTGATAAAGTAAAAAGCAGCAACAAAAACAACAATAGTAAATCGAGTCTTAATGGTGGCAAGAGCAATGATAATAATAATAGTTACAATAATAATAAGAAGAACAAGAACAAAAAAAGAAAAAATGATAATAGATTTAATACTACCCATAACAAAAACAACGAAGAAGTATTAACAATATTAGTAACAACAATAAAGAGGATTATAATGATGTTAATGATAAAACCGACAAAAACAAAAACAATAATAATGATAATGTCTACAGTAGGATTGATCATGCTAATAGTGATGCTTATGAAGAAGATGAAGCAGACTCAGATTCATCAAGTCAGTTATTTATTGATGATAAAACAGAGAAAAGTGGCGACGACAAAAAGCTGATGAAGATTCAGAAGCTGAAAGTGAAGCTACAGCAGATCCTACATCATCTCAACAACGGATTGATATTACTAATACAGTATCTCAATGTGCTACAAGTGAGTGATATCGACCTTTCTATTTATTAAGACTTAAGCACATGTAGTAGAAGGGCTTTATTAATGAGAGTAGGTAGCGAAGTTAATACGTAAATTTGTGTGCATAAATGCTTCTGAAGTAGGTCTCTTTGTAAATGATGTGATGCTGTGAGATTAAACCAAGTTCTTAACTTATTTTCTCAAATATATCATAATTCTGTTGATCATATCATATCTACTCAACAATTAGTAAAGCACCTATTCTCCAATGGACCAACTATTGATAGTAGTTAAACATCATAGATTTAATGCTTTATTTCTGTTTAGTTTCTAAAGAAGTTAATAACGTTGATGCTGTCTATGATCAAAACGAACTTGATGGTACATTAAATCCTGACCCAAAGAAAAAATATTCGACTACAGTATCTAATACAGATTACTTCAAAATGAAACGTAAGAACATGAAGCAGAAAAAAGAAATTGATACGTACAAAAAAACCTGGAAGTGTAAGTTTTTTCTTTTGTGATAAATGATCCATAATGTTTTGTTTATTTAGCTAGAGCATCTGGCGGTGTGGCTATTCATTTTATTGCGATTAGTAAAGTTCTATCCGGTGCTGCTGATGATAAAGTTAATCAAGAAGAAAAAGGCGATTTATTAGAACAGATAAGTGTTGTACTCAATATGAGTGAAGAAGAGTTAAAGTCTTGTGAGCACGAAACAGATATCACGAAAACATGTCGACAAATAATCAAACATATTTATCCTGATCCTAAATTTCGTTCAACGATGCTAGTTTCATCCATGGATCCTGGACAATTACAGGCCATAGAATGTAAAATTTTATATTACTATTTAACTCAGAAAATAAATTTTATCTTTCAGAATATGCAAGACTAATTCATCCAGCACAAGCCAAGACTCCCAATTCTATACTCAATAAAGCAATTGGGAACGTTTTCGCTACTGAAAAACATCGATATGAAAAGAACGACAAGAACAATACAATAGAATATGACGAACAAGAATAAAATGATTTATAGTTTTTTTTTCTGAACGTGTGTTAAGATACTAAATATTTTTTGTATCATAAACGTTTTTTTACTCATTAGTCCTGAAAAAAGAACTTCATATTTTGTATTGTTCCCTTTTTTCTCATGCTTTAATAATAAAGATGAATCATAATAATATTAATGTTGTTATTGATTTCACTTGTAGCAGTAATTTTCAGGTATTGATGTCTAATTCACACAGGACTACTAATTGGCGGCGCGGACAGGCAAAGTTACTCAGAGATGATCTTGGTATACTAAATACTATGAATATTTCTGTTCAAAATTTTCATTTGAATTTCAGCTTTGGCATTTATGCGAGTCACTGAGCAACAAGAAACTGATACTATGTCATCTATGACGAATGCGATCAAGGATTTTGATCTCTATTGTGATTCTGATACTGATGTATCGATTAGTTTTGATACAGAGATGGAATCATTGGTTGAAATTAATTCAGAAGAAAAAAAAGAAAGATGATGAACGAAAAGATCCAATGTAAGTTCTTGTGATTCATCCTAGAAAAACAACTTCTTATCAGTACGCTAATGTTCTCTTAGATCAATATTTGAGCCAATTATTTTTGATGATGAAAAACAAGACGCAAAAATAGATTCGTTTCATATTGCAACAGCATTAAAAGCCCTCAAATCCAGGTATAATCTATCACAAAGCTGTATTGAGGATATTCTTGTTCTTCTAGACATACTTGGTATTAAAATTGAATCAAGCTACAAAGCATTATGCACACTTCTTCGGAAACGGTCGAAAACACATCTAAGTCCATCAGCACATACCATATGCCCACATTGCCAAAATTTATCACAGGGAGCACGCTGTTGTTCGACATGTGGTGCTAACTATTCACCTATTCTACCGTCCAAAATCCCTTTATTCTACACGTATAATATTTCAAAACAACTGGAAGCGATACTCTCTACATCACCTGATTTAGTTTTACATGATAAAAATGCTATCAGGAAAACAACAAGGAAGGATATAACAAATGGTAATGTGTATATCAATTTCATTGAAAAAAACTTGGGACCAATTATTACTCTTACCACAAATCCTGATGGAATTCAGCCCAACAAGGGATCTGATCAGAGTATATGGCCAGTTTTATTGGTTATCAATGAGATTAAGAGAAAGAAACGGTATTCTCCTGAGAACTCAATCATTGCAGGAATGTGGCCAGGACCATCAAAACCATCTCGTACTGAAGTGTCTCTATTTTTTAAGAATATCTTTGCAGATCTGCAAGATCTGGAAAAAGTTCACCTATTTCAACTGTATTGTTCCGAGCATGACTATCGTTGTGAATTACTAAAGGTCTTCTTGATCAGTGCATGCTGCGATAAACCAGCTCAATGTCTTATACAGTGTTTGCCAGACCCCACGGCTTTCTTCGGATGTAGAAATTGTGAGATCGAAGGTTAGTTATATATACCATTTTATTACTAACAAATCATTCTTTGTCGTACCATTGTCTCTTAAATTTTTCTTAATTTTTTTCGTCAAAAAATCTATTAAGCTTGAAAAGGTACACGGAAATGTTAAAAACAAACAATTCCTAAAATCTTAAATGTCTGCAAGATACATAGTATTAGTTTTTTCGAAGAGATATCTTAATCTTTATTTAATGCCTGATTTATTGCGGAACTTGCGTAGGATCATAAACTGGTTATAGAGTATAACTTTCAGGCCGAAGTTTTACAACTTTTCTTGTAGCCATTCTATTACACACATCTCACTCTGAAAGATATTTGCAAACAATAAGAGTATATAAATGAGGTATTTTTGTCTGTTGATCTTTGGTCTTAAAAAGCTGAGACGTATACGAGATTTTGCATTTTGTGTATGATGTATTGGCGGAAATAGGGATGCATTGATGGCGGTGCACCGACCACTGGTTCACCGACCACCAGTCCACCGACCGCCATTCCACCGACTACGGGTGCATTGCCAATCATAGCATACAGTCAATCGGTGCTATCGGTGATCGGTTGGGCCAGTGGCGGTGGCCAACGGTGCATCCCTAAGCAGAAATATGCTAAAGTCGGTCGAGAAATTTCATATTTCAATTCCAAATAGCTGTGTTAGCAAGTATTCTGACCTTTATCAAGCTTCTTATGTTTGTGTAGCAAGATTATATAGTTTATGGTCAACTAATATGAACTTTTAGGAGTAAGCGTGCCAACAAAGAACGGTTGTTCCATTGTAAGTTTTGCTATATATGAAAATGATCAACTTACTTGTGAACATACAAATGAGTGCCATGATTTACTACTAGAACAACAACGAAAGAATAAACTCCAGATGAGTAATTTTACCAGTTGCCATGGTCATCGTGCACTTACTGAGGTTCATAAAACTACCGAAAAAGGTATTAAGGGATCTTGCTCACTTCGAACACTATCCTATACTGATGTGGGGCGTTCATTTCTCGTCGATAGCTTGCACAATATCTATTTAGGTTTATTTGTAAGTGCATCGATAATTTGGTTTTTCTTCGATATTTCTTACGTATTAGGGGTGTAACAATACTATTTGGAGACACCTAAAGATTGCCAATTTTCATGATGAAGATCTACCAATATCAACCAATACTTTTTGTCGCTTATAACCAACAAACTTAGCTCAATCTGATAGAAGAATAAAAAATACCAATACCAACGAAAAGTATCCCTGGTATTGGTGAGTATTGGTAAAAAAACGCTCATTTTCACCAATACTCACCAATACCGGGGATACTTTTCGTTGGTATTGGTATTTTTTATTCTTCTATCAGAAAGAGCTAAGTTTGTTGGTTATAAGCGACAAAAAGTATTGGTTGATATTGGTAGATCTTCATCATGAAAATTGGCAATCTTTAGGTGTCTCCAAATGGTATTTTTACATCCCTACATGTAACTAATCCTTTATACTTGCTTTTTCTACACTTTCTAACTACTTCAGCTGAATGATCATACAGACAAATGTTTAAAAAAATTCAATTACTTAAATTTAGCTTTCATTGTAAACACTTGTGAAGAAAACTGAGATCGACGCTCCATCTGGAATAGAGGAACTTTGTAAAATTAGTAATGTAACTATCGTTTTTCTTTATTACTCTATTCATATTGTTGTTATTAATAACCCTTATTCACTGATACATTCTTTTAAATAGATACATGACCGTCATATCAACGTGAAAGACGAAGCTGTATTGATAGCACTGTATTACCAAGTTTTTACGAACTTGTTCCATCCGACAATACTCTAAATTGATGACGAATATCGATATTGAACCAGACGGCTCTACACTTAGTGCCAATTGTCTTCTTACAAAATTAATAAACGAAGATCGTGCAAAATCAGAAGACGTGAATCGACCAGCTCATGTTCGAGCGCTGTACGCCAAAACACCTCAAACGTTATCTCGTATAGTGGCAAAAACTCATTCATATTTCGTTGCCATTCATTTATCAACTACTAATGATTACGATATATTCAATTATGTTTCCTTCCGTGAAGGAAGTGGAACAGCTAATTCAATTGTTGGAGTATCAGCAAAATTTTTGGAAGCTGCCAAAAGCGTTGTTAATAATTATATGAATCTGCATTCCAAAATGTAATTCGTGAAGGTAGGCGATCATGACATTATTCAAGATAAGTTTATTATTGTTGTAACCAAAGAAGCCGTTTTGGTTGGTTATAGCCTTTTTTAAGTATATCCAAGAGGTCCAGTTAGCTATATTCGATCTATCTGGTCTTTATTCTATTGTTACAGATCGTTTATCAGATAGTACTCGAAAAATGAATGAAATTCGAAACAAATCGGCACTAATGTCAGCTATTAATTTTTAGTCAAAAGAGAAAAAAAAGTCTGATTATTTTCATATTCAATAATTGTTGTCACTTGTGTTGTTTTAGTGTGACACACCCACAAGATTTCGATACTGGTTTAATTCTCAAATCGCCTGGTCCTATACTAAAACGAGTTTGGATAATAAATAAAACAGATGCACCATCATGGGCTGGCTTTTTTCGCCAAAGTTCGAAAAAGTCGACGAATTCAAAAACTGCAGAGAGGGGTATGAAAGCGGTTGACGCTTTAATCGACTGAGGTCTTCTCAAGTAAACTAATTATTTACCAAACAGTAGCACTCTGTGGAAAGCCACACCAATGGATACTTTTCGTTCTGAACAACTTCAAGCTGCTTTGTAAAAATATGTTGGCATTTATGTAAATGAATATGAAAAATTGTATGAAGATTGGTGCTATCCAAATGATCTAACCATCATGAAACGTTCACCCATCGATCATTTGATTAAAGCTCCAGATGTTTACGCACTCTATTATCACAACTATTCGCCTGAATAATATTCTGAATTTGATTTACGTATCCAACAGATAAAACATCATGCTTTAATCAGAGAAATGGAAATTAATGGAAGGATTATTTGGGTGTGGGTGTGGGTGCGTGTAGTTTTGCTCTTGCAACTCACAGGCACACCCACACCCAGACCGCTAGAGAAACTTCCCATCGTACTCCATACACAGCATAAATGCAAAATAAAAAACCAAGAAAGGAAGCAAAGTTCTCATCAAAACAAGAAGAACAAGAAAAAGCGAAAGCCACGATTGCATTGAAAACATAAGAACCATCACCCACAGCAGCGATCTGCAGCAGCACATATAGCATCACAGTAGACCAGACATGATATAAACCAAAATTTACTTATTAAAAAACGTGTATATTGTAAACAAATTTTCTAAATTTAAGATAGAACTACATAAACACTTGAAAATAAGACCCCCAATAAAAACATCTGAAAAGTTTAAACCTTCCTATCTGAGGTCCATCCAGGCCGCGTTTTCGTAGGCCTGGCCTGCCTGAAAGTCCTGTCTGTTTTTCTTTTGTCAATATCATAACGATGATAGAATAGAAAATTTATTTAATGTTGAAAATGAAGAAAATCGCTTTGATTAATTTAAAATCACCAGATTAATCTTTTATTTATCGAAGTTTTCATACAAAAAAAGAACACAATTGAAACAGATTGACATTAAGAAAAAAAGTCCTGCTTTTGTTCAAGAATGTTTTGAATAGATCTCACATACAGCATGTCATTAAAAGTTTGAGGATCGAGAGAAGATCGACATTCTGTTCAGCTAACCCAGCAGCGGAAAATGATCTTTTGACCGCGGCCAAGGTTACTGGTATCGAAAAAAAAACGACGAGCAAGTAATGATAAACATGGAAACTTATGTTGATAGTGTTTCCAAAATAGTAATGGATTTGACATTTTGTGAACATCTTCTATGTTCATTTTTAAATATTTGTCTAATTCATCATTTTTAAATGTTATTGTTTGAAGTGTATCAGTGCCATCGATATTACTATCATCATCTGGATCTGCGAATTGATCCTCCATTGATTTATGTTTTTTTCTCGATGGTTCAGATAATGACGAATGTTGGTCAGTATTTAAACCAAGAATTTCATCCATTTGTTGACGAATGTATGAGTGTTTAATGGATTTCGAATACGTAGTAGCAAATGTTAATTTCCTATACAATGGATGTAGTACGGCAGCTGCTAGGTGTTTTGCGTCGAATATAAACATTGTGCGTAACAGTTAAAGTAAACGTTTGCGAAAGAAGGTCGTTCCTAATTAGAAAAAAAGATTAATATTTATGTTGAACATTACTCTACAATCACCTTCATCGCGGTCGTCAATAAGAATAAAATCACCATTATCGTCGACATCATTTCCATTTAAATGATGCTCCAATTTATTCATAGCAATGTAAGCCATATGTAATGATGGACGTGTTCCGGTTTGTACTAATCCATCGACATTGATTTTATTTAGTTTGAAAGACTGTTTAGTATTTGTTGACCAAGATAATGTTTACCTTACGTACTCGTAAGATAAATCAATCGATTCCAATAAGTTTGATAAGGATGACCAACGAGCTATTGTCGCTTGCTTTAAAACAACACCATCATCATCTTGAATCGATTTGTTTAAACCACACTGTATTTTTATAAAATAGAATTTCATGGAGAAAAATCGATAAACTGCTTCTCACGAATTTAGCTCACTTGTTTCACATATTTGACTAGTTGTTTACTCGTGGTGATGATATCGATTAATTCACTTGCTTTTAAAGGTGATTCGGAAAGCGCAGTGTTTGATTCTATATATTTCAATGGTGATCGTGTTTTAGCGTCATATTATGATACTGATTCGTCGAATGAGCTTTGAATAATAAGTTCAGATTTGTTTTGTTCTCTTGTTGATGCTGTCAACGATCGCATAATTCTTTTCTTTTTTGCTGTTTCTTAGAAACATATCTTCAGGATGTTGCTCATGCGGTGTGCAAAACACAAAATAACTGGTTGTCCTAATACATAAATTTACATATAATATTTTGAAGGAATTTATGCCAGAATACACTCACCTTTCAGAGCCTTGAGAATATTTGGACCACGATCACAAGTAAATACAATTTTATTTTTGTCCATGTATGGTGTTAAACCATACAAATCCAATTGACGGTGAATAGCCTAAAGGACATTTCAAATCATTGATTTTACCTTTCAAATTGTTTCCTTACTTGTAAAACAGAATCACCAGTTTTATCTATTTCTCAATATTCACAGCAACATAAATCAATTAAAATCAATTAATAATTTTTATCTGTAAAGATAGCTGTTAAACCAAGATAATTCACCTTGCGATATTCATCAGTCCAAAGATCAGGAGATAAACATAAACAACTATTTTCTGCTTGCTCTGTTAATATTGGTTGTAATAGTTAATGGTATTGTTCAGCTAACTGATGAACGTTTTTCGAAATTGTTGTTGGCGTTACTAAAAGATCAGTACTGTTGAAACCTTGATACTTTTTACCTAAATAGTATATAAAATTACTCTACAAATACATACGAATCAAATCAAACATACCAAGATCCAAAACTGTTTGTAAAACATCTCTTACCCCAACATCTGCAACTATGTTAAACAGACGAACAGATCTACAAATCCATTTAGTTAATTCATTTTTTATTTTTGTTGAATCAGTGGAACTAAGCATAATTGCAGCCTTTTTTTACTTCAATAACTTATCTAAAGGCCCTTCTTGATAACCGTCTGATGATGTTTGTACTTTCGAGCAAGTGTGCCTTAGTAGTTGTTTAGTACTACCACTACCATCGGATTGAAATGCATACGTTGCTTTATATTGAAAACAACTAGCAAATCCATGTATGCGTTGATATGTACCATCTTCACTCAGTCGAGCTGGAAATCCAGAATTTGCCATGCTGTAGAAGATTTTTTCAGGTTATTCTAAATCAATGTATATTCTTTTTTGCTGTCTTTTCGTTTTAACATAATTTCAATTGAAGACGTTGTAAAAGTTTTGTTACTTGTGAACGAGATGAAGAATCGTGAATAGAGATGGAAGATGAGAGATCAATATCTGTCATTTCACAGAAACACAATTTAAATGTTAACACTTACGTTTAACAAAAATTATAAAGACTTTAACGATCAATAATATCTATACAATCAATAATAAAGGTCAAAATAATAATGAATAATAAAATTTTTACCGATAGTCAATAGAACAATTTTAACGACCAGTAATGGAGATCGTGTTAATAATCGATACAAAAGAATTTAAGAATAGGTAATAAATATCTCAACAATCAATGTGAAATATCTGAAGAATAGTCGATAAGAAAGATTTTAACAGCGATCAATCATAAAAAACTACAGATAAAGGAAAACATAAATAGGGCATAGAGAAAAAAATTAACTATGCGATTTGAGCGAAACATTAGTCATCATTTAGATCAATCACAGTAAAGATAGAACGTTTTCTCATAGTTCCTCTGATTACTACCCACGTCGAGGAGAACGGAATGAAAACGCGTTCGGAACGGAAAATGCGAACGCGTTCTAAACGAGGAGATCGGAACGT
>OENT01002576.1:0-20267 GCA_900239685.1 Rotaria macrura
ACAGACAACTCGTCTTGATGGGTAAGATAGATGTTTCAGACGAGACCTGAAAAGTAGTGTTGACGCTTCAGACTAGTCATGTTGGGCGTCCTTCCTGATTTTTTGTTTGCCTGGGAGGGTATCTCATGCTTTGATTTTTAAAAAATCCAATCTGTAAGCCAAAAACGTTTCCACAATTCAAAGTCCTTGAAAAAACGCCGAAAAACTGCAAATGAATTTTGTCGGCGATATTTTTTCGGCATAAAAAAGCTTTTTCAAAAATCGGAGCACTGGACGGTCTGCGTCTTTGCATGCTCTGTCGAATGAAGGAAACAGTTTTCGAAAAAACATAGCTGAAGGCAAAATAACTCGGATGGAAAATGGAAAAACATGATTTTGAGAAAAACAACACTACAAAAATTCACCTGACTCATGAAAAGCGTCTGGTGTGGCAATCGCTAAAATTTTTTACAATGGTGGACCCACCGATAGTTCTTAACATGTGATCAATTTAAAAATTTCCCATAATTCTATTACCCGAATAAATAGTATTCCAGCCATTCCAGCGCTTTCTATATTTGAAAAATGAAATTTCAGAATAAATCTTATTGTGGCTATTTTCTTTTCAACTAACTATCTGTATTATTCATAAGAAACAAATAAGAATTAAAGATACTTAGTTAAGCGTCAAATTCTACGATGACAAGAAAAGATCGATTTTGAAAATAACTGCATTTATTTTCAACTAAGAACCTCTTTTGAAAGTTTTTGACGCAATTTTTGCTAGATTCATATGTGAAATAAAGAAGAGATTGTCTTCCTGTTAATGAAGAGATACAACAAAACATGTGTCAAGTTTTCAATTTCTATATAACGTTATTGTAAATAATGCAAAAGAGTGTAAAACAAATATCTTCAATTGTTTTGTTTTTAGAAGAATTTCTCAATGAACTTCACGTTTGATAGTGCATCTGTAGGGTTTGGGTGTGGGTGTGTGCGTGGGTGTTCTTGTAGAGGTAGGTGAAAGAGTCAATGTGAGTAGAAAGAAAAACTTAACTCATGATCGGAACATACCATGAAGCCATATTCGAGATAAATTCATGCATATGATGTGGTGGTTCATAATGAGCAATCAGATAATTGATAATAATAGTGAACTGATCGATTTTGGTTTTTGAGTTTATTTTAAAAAACCTTTAGATGTTCCAGCAGACTGATCTTGAGTCCAATATAAACATATAAGCCAAATAAAAAGCCTATAATGCAGCTTTTATTCATTACATACGACTATTGTTTTTTTTCGTTCTTCTTTTCTTTACTACTGCAATGAACAAAGGATTGTTTCTGCCCCTTGCATTGCAATGTTAAAGAACAGAAGAACGAAAAAAAACAATAGCCGTATGTAATGAATAAAAGCTGCATTATCTGCTTTTTACTTGTCATTTATGTTGATAATGGATTCGAGATCAGCCTGAAATATCCAAAGGGTTTTTTTTATAAATAAAAAAAAGAAAATAATAGAAGCATTCATTGGATGAAAATTTATTATATTGATCAAATACATATTGTGAACAACTAACTAAAAGTTTAGGCTAGGATGACGGGGGACGTGCTGGATGGGCGTCGCTGCAAGTTAAGATAATATGTATCTCATGTGTTGTGCGTTGTGACACAATGCAAAGCACATTTTTAAGTACGATCCGAGGTGCTCGGTATGACAAACTTTGTTCCGCAAGAGCACGGCATAATCTCAAAACATGGTTCGAACCTACAACACGGCAGTTTTTTTTCGTTTTTTTCACTGCCCAAACCATTTGATGGGTTCTATGAGCTTTCAGGAAACTAATCTTTTTTGAACTAGACCGGGAGAGGGGCATAGTGGGCAAAACACAGACCATGAGCAATGTATGCTACTCACTTCGTCCAACCCGGCTTCTTAAGAAAAGTATTTTCAGTTGCTCTGTGTCTCCGAATATCCTATACGCAACTTAATTAGGTCGAATATGATGATCATGGTCATTACCTCCTTTATCCATATTATCTCCATCGTCCGCTTCCAGAAAAAGAGTATGTAGGTATGGGAAATCAGATTTCACTTTCATGGAGTAACCTCGCCTTCCCGCTGAAGAAATTCTAACCAGCAGCAGTTTCATTACCCCAGAGTAAAATTAGTTTCAAGAAACTGATTCGCTCCCACAAAACTGAAAATCACTGCCGAAACTTCTATTCCGTTTCGTATGTTACACTTCATTGGTACTACCCAAGACTGCGGAAGATCGATGAGAACAAGAGATGTGTAAGACCATGTTTTTTTCGTTCCGTTCCCAATAATGCTTCTTATACAGCCTGTTTTTTGTCCCACTTGAGATGTTCATTTTGTCCCGATATAGGTATGGTTTGGTCCCGCTCCAAGTAGGTAAGAATTTGTTCGTCCACGTCCCAGCAAAACAAATGGTTCCAAGGATCTCTAATGAGCACTCATTGAGGCCAAAACAATGGCTGTTTTTCTCTGCTTGTTTTTGCGCATCAGTTCGTTGATCAAATGCGTACGCTCTTCACCACACCCACACTTGGTGTCTGCAGGAATGATAGCCTATCTGATACGTTTGTTGGCTCCTCCGCAGCTCCTATACCAGGTGCATTGTGATTTTGAGGGTTATTTTATTAATCCGTCATTCATAGAGGTCAGAGCTTTGGGCCACTACTTCATGGTTTTTTCGATGCGTTTACTGTTATGGAAGAATATACTATATTCGACAGGGGTAAATGACAAGGTGATGTGACTTTATCAGAAGGTTAGTTTTCATTGTTGTGAAAGGATGTCTTGTGCAAAATATATTGTTTTAAAAATCTAGTGTCTTTTTTCGTAATGTTCGTATGTATTTGACCTTCAGTATGGCAGGTACTTTTTGAGTGAGATGAAGTTATTCATTAAAATTTGATATTGGGAGGAAATCTCGATAATCTATTGGCGTTTATGCGTTTTGTGTAGATCAGATAGTTGTTGAATGCGGATGCTACCTAGAAAACTGTACCTCATACAAGAAAAGGATCATTATTTCCGTAAGCCGTTTTTTTTTGGGCCCGGTAGTCCTTATTCGTTTTATCAGTTCCCACTGACTTAATGTGAAATTCATCGGGTAAATATTTATTATTTTTCTCCTTTAGGAAAGTCGACACCGTTTGTTGAAAGTTCGTTTACATTTCCTTAGATTTATTTATAGATTTACAGAAATCCATTCGGATTGAGAGAAGTCAAATACGATTTCTGGAAATTCAGTTTTGTTGTCCGGAAACTTTTGTTGCATGGAAAGTCAAAGGACCTTCCTGGAAACTCTAATAACGCATTATATCTATTTAATTATTCCTATTCTGAATAACTGGAGTAATTAAATTCTTAGTTTCTGGCTGGCATTCATTTGGATCAATCTACATCAGACTCCTGCATGGTAGGATTCTTTGGACCAAAGGCCAAAATAAGCATGTTTTCGAATAATGAATAATCGAGAAATAATGTTGAAAAAAGATGATTTTCAAAATGTATGTATTGTAATATGCTCAATCATATTATTAATATTCAGTGTATGCAAAAAAAAACAGTGAATGACTGGCAAGAAGACATTACGCGAACTATTCTTATTACGACACATTTTTATACTGAAGATCACGACACAACAACAAACGACACAGAAGCGCGATGCATTTTATTTTATTATGTATATCTATCGATCTCGGAGTTAAAATGGATATGCGTGTAACACATCATGTCACCCACAATCACAGCCACGTACTCCCTTTCATTGGAAAACGTTTAAATGCAAAATAATGCAGAGAATTATGGCAATGTAATAGTGCAATCAAATTTGAGAAAATATTGCGTCTTTTCTGTGTACTTCACCCCGGATAAATTTTCTCAAATGTATCCAAATAATTTTTTACACACTGTATACTGTACGTGTTTTAACATAAGGGCATTGCCTACCAGTGTTGAGAATTTAGTAAACATGCTTTCAACACGTTTCAGGTGTCGGAACACGTCTCATTGCCATGCTCTATTCATCGAAATAGCACATATTCCATCATTTGTACAACTAAGCACCCAAGTTAGGGAGAACTTTACTTCATAGAATGTTTTAAATAGGCGAATTGTTTCACTCAGTTTCTTCTGATACCAATAATTGTAAGATTTCGTTCTACATTGCTATTCCTTGCTGATAATCTGGTATCCTATTCTGTCGTTCTAAAAATGATGGCACATTTTTCAAATACTCTCAGTAGTAGAGTTTTTCGTTAAGTTTTACAATCCAATTGTATCGATAGTTCCGTGAACAAGCATTCTTCAGAAAACATTTACAAATTGAATTGTAATATGCTTACTGCACAAAAATATAAGAACGAAATATCTTTTGAGGATTTCTGTTTCAGTGTATATTCGTTTACTCTTCCTGTTAATAGTAATCACGTGCAGTATATAAATAAGCATTCATTTATGTTCTATCTGAAATTGAAGTCAGATTTCCTGATTTCTGACACCGAGTCTGAGAACACCCGTTTTTATAAACAATTTTATTTTTAACATGTAGCTGAAACAGTACGACTCTAGCTCAGAAGTTTGACTATAAAATCCTAAATAGAGATATTGAACTGTTTTTTAACATGGTTCCAGATGATAGGGGATACTTTTTGCCACAGAATGACCTGGTCTTCAACGCTGGTAATCATGCTATCAGAGATTAATCGCAATTTCTGGATTTGAACTCCGCAAATGTACAATATTCAGCCGAATTCGATAGAAAAATTTGTTTTGGAATTCCATTCGATGTTATTCATCTAAGACATGATTGTTAGTTTTGGAAAATCCCTTCTGTCGTGACAAAATGCCCCCTATCATCTGGAACAATGTTAAAAAACAGTTCAATATATCTATTTAGAATTTTATAGTCAAACTTCTGAGCTAGAGTCGTACTGTTTCAGCTACATGTTAAAAATAAAATTGTTCATAAAAACGGGTATTCTCAGACTCGGTGTCAGAAATCAGGAAATCTGACTTCAATTTCAGATAGAACATAAATGAATGCTTATCTATATACTGCACGTGATTACTATTAACAGGAAGAGTAAACGAATATACACTGAAACAGAAATGCTCAAAAGATATTTTGTTCTTATAGTTTTGCTCAATACTGTGTATGTTCATGACTTTTAGAATCTTAATGAAAATTACACTGTGGCAACCACGATCATCGTGTCGTTGAGATGCCTACATGGACACAACTTCACTGTTAACAATTACACGTCTTCAAATTCAAAATGTTTGAACTGGTTATAATTAAACAGCTGAATATTGGAAAGTCTAAGTATAATAAAAAGTGGCACTCTTCGATATTGAAACTCTGGAATATGGGTTCGACATAGCTCGCTGTCATTAACATCCTGTTTGATCATAAATTGAGAGAAATTACATTCAGTCTCAGATTTTGACGTGCTTCTATATAGTTGTTCTTTTTCTACTCGACACTCGACCAGAGTTGTTTGAAGCTATAACTCTCTTGTGTGAAGAGTGATACCTACAATAGAGTCCCAGGTCAGCCTTATGTGTAGAGCTTATTTTTAAGTGAAAACTCACCATGAATATATTGTGTCTCTTCATCGGGTTTATATTATGTACTTACAGCGGAGCTAATAATGTTGACTGGCTCCTTTTTTCCATTGATGATCATGATTGCTTTCTATACGACAATCGATATTTTTGCCGTCATTCGGACAGTAATGAAAGCATATCATGCGTACATGGCACTACGTGGCACTTTTCTACACTTCAAGAACACAATATCACTACTGACATGTTACTCGACTGGTTCATTCCATTTGAAAATATTGAACGCTATGCACATTATCTAGAATCGGTGTTTATTGATGAAAACAGCAAGGACCTTCTTATTTGTAATTGTACTTTAAATCGTATTGGCTTAGGATGCAATTACGAATTGTTTTCAGATTTACCGAACATGGAAGCACTTGTTGAATTTCAATTGTCACGGCCAGCAGAACGTTTGAACGAGATTCCAGCATGCATCATTGATGGACTAATATGCGATGCTGGTGCACTTTGCTTAGAATGGCGACAAGTATGCGATGGTATCGTTCATTGTAGTAATGGAGCTGATGAAACCAATTGCCATTATCTTGAATTCCATGAGTGTGCTTTAGGCGAATATCAATGTCAAAGTCGAATGTGTATACCATTCGAGTTTCTATTTGACGGCTTATTCGACTGCATGGATGGAAGTGATGAACAACAAATATTTACTACACTGGTCCATTTTATAAAATGCCCTTCGAAATCCGCATGGTTTTGCGACGAACGCCTCTGCGGCAAAAATGAATTCTCATGCGGTGACGGTCAATGTATACATTGGTCGAATTTACTTCATCATCAAGAGAGTTGTAAGAACAATCGCGATGTTGTGTACCGATGTGAATCTATTCCCAGGATGACGACTAGGGCTAATGGTATTTGCTTGTACAGCGGCGGATCTTTCACATTGCCAAACACTTCCTGATGCGCTGTGATGCTCAGTCAATTGCTTGCAGGTTCAATGCGCCGCATCGCACTCCATTATCTGATCGAGCATTGTCCAGACATCATTCAGTATCCAGTGCAGTCTATTCTCTCACCGGTTCTAAAAACCTTCTATAACATATCTTTGATCATTTCTTTCTATAAAAATCACACGCTTTCTAAACAATTATCTAAAACGATTCCAGATGTTGCTTGTCTCAATGGCTCTTTAATTTGCAACGGTACACAAACAACGCTTCTCCAAGAGCATTGTGTGAACTATAAAGAAATTCAAGCGCTTTCTTCATATCCATTCTTTCCGATAACTGACTGGTTTTGTCAGGTGGCTACGGCTCAACAACAGCGAACAAGATCGAAAAAGTTAGTTTTAATCTTATTGACGAGTAACAGCTACTGCTTCACAGATATGAGATCGCATCGATATGCTTATCGAGTATATTTGCTAGGAATAAACAAGAATTATATGGGAATTCGTTAAGGTGAACTCTATTTTATCATTCTCATCTTATCCGGAGTCATTTTTGATCTTAACACGATGAATAATTTCTAAGAAAAAGCAGTTTATTTTTCAGTAGTTCCGCGAAACTATGAGAGGACTTTTGAAAAACTGCCCAATCGATTTCTTTCCTCATTCTCATGTCATGTTACTATAGAATTTCGAACGAATCAACAGGTTAACTGTGATCTAGAAAAGAGCTTACGTTTTATATTGTACCGCCTCTCCGTTGCAGCACTATTCAGTCTCATCACGGTCTTTTCTTATTACGATAGTATTAATATTTTCTTGCAACCGAATACAAGTCTTGCAATATCCTCATCACAATCGTTTTCGTGCCATGGGTCAATGCATCCTATATCGATGCATCGTGTTAACGACGGACAATATGACTGTTTATTTCGGGATGATGAAATGAATGGCAAATATCAGATAAATCAACCGTATCGTTATCGCTGTTTTTCATCTACACCATATCAATTTGTGAGTTTTTCCCAGTTGGGCAACAAAGTAGAAGAATGTCTCGATGGAAGTGATGAACTTTCACATGAACTTGAGTGGTCGTTCTTTCGATGTGAATATGAAGGTGATTATGCTTGTTGGGTGTTTCGTGGCGGAATCAACGATGAAAGAATCAATGATGTGCAACTACTTTTTCATCGACATTGTGATTCTATTTGGGACACTATGGATGGTTCTGATGAACAAAATTGTTCGGAATGGGTGTGCAATATTGGAATGTATCAATGTAAGGGGAGTGGGCAGTGCATTAATGAGCGTCATTTGTGTGATGGTGAATTTGACTGTAACAATGGTGAAGATGAATTAAACTGTGTGAAATCGGTGTCATATTGGTTAATTGAAGATCGTTGCAATAAGTCTACTGAACATTTTTGTATTACACCTGGATTTCTTGCGAACCAAATACTTTATCGACCGTGTGTTGATTATACAAAAGCAGGAGATGAAAAGATTGATTGTGTCGGAGGACGAGATGAAAGAAATGTTTTCTCATGTGCTGATCATCGAATGCTTGGTGATCGTTTCATCTGTGACAATGGAACAAAATGTATTGTCCACACAGCTATTTGTAATGGAATATTCGATTGTTTGGATCGAACCGACGAGCTCATCTGCTTCTGGAATAATCATCACTGTGCCAAAGGTCAATTCCCATGCTGGGAAAATGGAAAATGTGTCGATCATCGTTGTGATTCTAAAATTCGCTGTCCGAATAATGAACACTTGTTTTGGTGTCCAAATCCTAGTTCATCCAAAGATGCCTATCGTTCAAGCAAAATACGGCGCCCATCCAATTACGATTCATTCTGTGGAAATTATCACTACTCAAATATACTTCCATTATCGATGGTTTCACCTTCTGTCACTACCAAAGTTAAATATGATAGCCGCATACATGGGTTCTGCAATCGTGGATTCTATTTAATGACGAATTTCGGACAAGAACCGGTATGCTTTTGTCCTCCCAGTTTCTATGGTGATCGATGCCAGTTTAACCGACGACGGATTACTGTACGTATTCGTTTCGATCGACAGTTTCGCTCTGATTTGCCATCTGCTCTTCGTGTACTTGTCTTGCTCGTTCACAACTACACTGCTATTGTGGATCACCAGACATTAGCTGATATTTATCAAGAAATCCCATCGAAACATGATATATACCTTCTCTATCCTCGTCCGAAAGGTCATGGGACATATTCAGTACGATTTGAAGCCTACCATGTGCAAAGTCTTTTGTCTGTATGGGAATATTCGATCAGTCCACTCGATTTTTTACCAGCATTTCGATTAACAAAAATCCTTCGTTTTACTGATCGATCTCTGTCGTGGTTGTGTTTCCTAAACTACTGTAGGAATAATGGGACATGTTTTGTGGTAAATCAAAATCAAAGTTCATATATATGCTTGTGCCAATGGGGTTGGCAAGGTTCACATTGTGAAGAAAAACTCAATCAAATCAAATGTGCTCCTCGGTCACTTGTTCGTGGTGACCATGTTTGCATCTGCCCTCATGGATATCTCCCACCTCACTGCTTTATTAAAAATACTGTTTGTGAACGATCGAATCTCTGTTCATCGAACGAAATCTGTTCTCCACTCTCCGTCTCACCTCCACATCGATACTCGTGCTTGTGTACCACACGGAACTGCAATAATAGGAGTAAACCAATAATAGTTTTGACTCGAAGAGAGACTAATGAGCAACCATTTCTGTTACAGTTATTAAAATTTTCATCTGACTATCCACGTGTACGACAGCAAATACTCATCCCAGCTCTCACACGATACCCGTCCACCCAAGTGATCAATACATTTGATGCAAGACATAAACAGGGCGCTGTTCCTGAGATCGGCTTATTATACACATTCTATTCGAAAACATCATTCGTTGAAATCATCAGAAGCCTACTTTATGTTAATTGTAGCGATTCACTTCGTAATTTGACCATTGATCTAGATACACAGTCTCAACACTGCCATCCGGTAACTGAAGATACTCGCCATTATTCCGCAAAAGTTTTTCACAAATTTTGTCATGAATCTAAATTTCATCCATGCTTTTATTCCGAGAATTACATGTGCTACTGTGATGTGATTACCAACCGAAGTGAATGTATTTCGTATCGTCAACGAAACATTGCGTGTACGCATTGCATCAATCAGGGCTACTGCGCTCAAGGTGATCTTCAAAACAAGAGTGATTTTGCATGCATCTGTCCGAAATGTACAACGGGTAATCTGTGCCAATTTGCTTCAAGCAGATTTTCTATTTCCTTCGAAATTCTTATTGAAAAATCTCGATGGGGTCGACTTCACTTTATTGGACCTACAATTTTCTTGCTCGTTGGTCTTCTATTCAACGGATTGTGCGTAGCTACGTTTAAAAACCGAAAAGCTCAGCAAAGTGGCACTGGCTTCTATCTTCTGATAAATGCAATAATTAGTCAACTTCTACTTATTCTTTTGTTTACTCGTGTCCTTTATTTGATTTTGATTCGACCTATTATTACTACCCATCATGTTACAAATACGATTCTCTGCAAAAGCTTGCCTTATCTTATGTCTTCACTTCATTACTTGAGCCAATGGCTCATGGCATTTGTGACCGTCGAGAGAGCACTCTGTGTCATATTTATTGTCAAATTTCGTTCGATTAGAAAGCCGAAATTCGCTATTATTTTGACCACTATAACTTGCTTCATCATCTTTAGTTCCCTACATGGAAATATAGTGCAACACAGATTGGTCAGTCATCCTGATGAGTTGATTCCTTGGTGTATTAGAGAAATTCGACCAGATCAACAAAATTTTGTCAAATATACGTCACTAGCTCATCAAATCATTCCGTTCATTGTTAATTTTTTCGCTGGATTAATAATTATTTTCTGCATTACTAATTCGAAAGCAGTAAGCCAACGTTTGTCACCACGAAACATCCTGGCCGAGCAGATGTGGAAAAGTATCGATCTTCTTCTTGGACCAATCATCTGCTTTATGACTCAGTTGCCTCAATTGATAACACTTTTTATTGATGCGTGTGCGTATGAAGAAAGTGCTTGGTTTGGCAATATTACAATCGTAGCCTATTACATTTCGTTTGCACCACAAATTACTCTCTTCATCATTTATATACTACCATCACCCATGTATAAGAAACTTCTCTTGACAGAGACAGTTATACTAAATGTTTTCTAATTTCTCAATATTCATAGAATTAGAAAATGCTGTCCTATTCTCACATGTTGTAATAAATCGAAACTTTTCAAAATCTACTTGAAACTCTGTTACTAGGTTCTATATGATGTTGATCTAAAGTAGGTCGTCTCGTTTAAAAAGCGTTCACTTCTCAGATATTGTTAGAGATTAGATGTCATAGCATGAATGCCTTCAGGGATGTAGGTTCAGCTATTCTCTATACTCACATACATCCATATACTCTTTGATGCTAATTTTATTCAATGCTATTACTAAAGTACTATATGACGTTTTTATCAGTAACAGAAAAAGCAATCATTTTTTAAAAAAGTCTAATCCAAAAATGTTAGCGTTTCCCTAATACTAATGCTAAACTAGCATTCCTAAACCTCAGGTCGTTCGTTCCGGAGCCCAGAACCCGCAGGAAACGGGATATTTTCCGGCTTCTTCCTGCCTGCTCCGATGTATTTTCGGCCGGAAAAACCATCGGAACATAGAAGCAGTATTCCAGCCAGAATTATCCGTACCCGAAACCTGGATATTCTGGTCACTTCCGAAAACCGGAAATTTCATGGAAATACCTCAGATCAGCCAGGAACCTACCGGAACTATGGTACGTTTCACCCGGATCCAATCGGAAAATACAATACTCCGATAAAGAAGCAACGGAAAACAGTCAGAATCGACCGCCTTCCAACCAGATTATTTCTGCTTGGAAAATCAGGCCTCCGCCAGAAAAAAAACACTTGGATTATTAAATTCTCATTTTTACTAATTCTAGACACTCAATTTTACAAAAGAAGACATTTGAAGGTCTTTTTGGGGATTCTTTTTCTGAATGCTTCTATTTAAGGACTATGTCGATGAAATGGATAGTTTACCATACTTTTATGTATTCACGTGAAAATTTTTCATGTGTTACTTAGAATCATATTGTTTTCTATGCATTAGTGTACATTCCAAATGTCTTTGATAAAAATTTAAAATGATAGGTCATTTTTGAGACTTTAGAAGCGTCAATTACCTTGATTGAAGAATCAAGACAGTTTCAAAACGCTGCTGTGTAACATGTGTGCTGTTCTACACATAGCGTTTCTGGTTTGCAAAATTCTAAAAATCTGATTTTTAGGTTTTCGGACTTAAAATTCCCACTTTTGCAACAAAAACAATTTTGGCGAGAAATGTATAGTGTTTTCTTGAATGTTATTTGTTCCCAAGGGTATCTTCTGGTGTTGTTTGAGGCTTTTTGAAAAAGAAGCTAAAACCTGACTTCGAAAAACGAAGAGCTTTGCTTAGTAAGCCGGAGTATTTAGCATTGTTTGGGAAACGGCCAGATGAGTTTTCGTAAGCTAGAGGAAACAGTCAGATCTGAGCGGTGTTCTGTCCCAATGGGAAAATTGCTTTTTCCGTTACCGGTATCCGTTCCGGTAACGGTCGGATCTGGATCGTATGCGGTCCAGGTTTGGAAACGGGGTTTTCGTCGACGGATCCCGTTTAGGCAATAGGAACCGTATCCGTGGATACACTCCGGTGCCCAGCATTGATGGGAAGTAAGCCGGAACCGATTTCGGAAACCCACTTCCGGAGATCGTGGGAATGATACTGGATCCGGCCGGTTCCCATCGTGGGGCTTCGACCTAGGACGTCTCGATGGGTCGGTGTCATAATGGATATGGATCTCCGTTGAGGTTTCGGGAAAGTGGATGTCGCTGCTGGCGTTAGAATATGCATTTGTTCCAGTTTAGGAATGAAAATGCCTTTATCTCTTCATGCAACCCACCCAGGTCGATGAAAACGGACACCGTTACGGCGTCGTTTACGGTCGTAAACGACAAGGATACGGTGTAACTACGGCTGTTTACGATGAAAATACGGCTCGTTACGGCGCCGTATTACCCCGTTTTAACAGGGGCAGTAATACGGACGTATTTTTCCGTACCGTATACGGGGATGTAAACGCCCGTTAACGAAGAATTACAGTGGCCGTTTACGGATAGTATTCTTTATTGCGCACGGCAGTAAATGAGCCGCTTTCCTGCAGTTTTTTTCAGACCTGGCTCCACGTTTTTTACAACGGATAAAAATTTATTAAGATCAGAACTAAGTTTATTGAACAAAATAATAATAAAAGAAATTACAATAAAATAATAGCTTTCAATGAAAATCAAATAAATGATAGGTTTAAAAAATTAAATCAATAAAAAGTTTGCAAAAATCAAATAAAAATTAGAATGAAAATAAAAANTAAATCTAAAATTAGATAAAAATTAAAAAGCTAATTAAGAATCGAAATAAAAATAAATCTAAAATTAGATATAAATTAAAAATTAAGTAAAAATCGAAATATAATAAAATCTAAAATTTGATACAAATAAATTAAAGTAAAAGAATAAATTTAAAACTAAATGATATAAATAACCTCTAATTACCATTACTAGAATTCTTGCTCTCATCTAATCCGAACGAAAAAGACGTACATATGAAGAGAAGAAAGCATTTCTAACAGTAATCACATATATACAGTGATTGGTGTAATTTATGCGCATATTACAGAGTAGGAGAGATGGCGCTGTGATTCAAGCGAAGGAGAGCGGAATAAAAATATAAAACGCAACAATAGGTACAGTTCGAACGAGAACTAAGAAAAAACATTATTGCCTTACAAAAATATTTTCTCATATGGTCTGGTACCATACGGAAAATACGATTGAAATACGGACGGTTTCCGATGGTCGTTACGCTATCGTTTGCAATGGTCCTTAAACGACCACCCTAATTTCTGTCGTATTTCCCCGTGAAAATCTCGTATACGATCATTCGTAAACGATTATCCGCCACGACCATCGTATTTCACCGAAATAGTATCTTTTACGACCGTTTACGGATCGTTTTGGTCGACCTGGGCACACCGTCACTGGTTTTGATCCGATCGACTGGCAGGTCGTAACGGTTCCGTGTATGCTTTATGTATTTACTCAAGTAGCATCATTCACATCAGACGACAAATCCAAATTATTGTGACAGTACAACTGGTTTTTGGATCTGTGAAGTCCGTGCCACTCTCCATCACGATACAAAATCGTTATTTTATGTCTGCATGACTTGGTATAATATTTTTTCAAGATGGCTCACGTTCGCTAACAATGCAAAGTACAAAGTCTGTTTATCGATGCATAGTTTGGTTGAGTTTTCAACGCTTCGAGTGCTATCCCATCACGCCATACAAAATCCCTAGTGTTCGAAAGAAAGAAGTCTAGCGTATGATTTAGCTCGACCTATCTCAATAGTCAAGCTACGTGATTCTCAGCTTAAATTTGATCTTTTTCCATATCAAAAATATTTTGCATCGTCACTGTTACATCCGAAGAATGTCCATTTAATACTCGTATGACCATAAGAATAAGAGAATTCAGCAGATAGTGAACGCAGCATGTGTATCTAGCGCGAGAAAAGGGTGAAAAATCAATATTGATCGAAAAAGTTGATAGTACCCTGCCGAAGGTTAACAGTAATCACTTCGACATCCTTTACATGAATTTTTGTCAAACTAAACATATAAGATTTCCTGTATATTTGACTCGATCAATCATTAATTTAAAAAGAAAAACAAATGATAAAACGAACAGTTTGAGTATCATTATATACTCATGTATTGGACAAAACTCTGGTCGATATCTTGGAAGATTTTAATTAGATAAACATCAGTTATTTCCGGCGCATAATAATGACATAAAAAGTTTTATCAACATCCATAAATCTATAAAGGATGACCATAAACAGCCAACTCAAAACATCATAAAAGCTTAGACGATAGACTGTATTCCTGCAGATATTGACTTATAAAAATCTATCCCGTCAACCAGTAATACATTACGTTTTTGAGCAATCAATTCCATTGGTTATCGTAACAATGAGAAAAATAAATTCAATATCTTCATCTTGGCTCTTGATTTTTCTATTCTGTGGAATAACTGTACACTATGTAGATGGTTGGGGGCGCGTCGGACACGGCCTTATTGTTCGTCTTGCCTACAATCGCTTGAGTAAACCTGCATCTGATTGGGTTACAAATCTTGTTCCAGCCTTCCAATCAGCCAATTATACTGCGATCGGCTCGTGGGCCGATGATATTCTCTACGCAGACACAAATCCTGTCGATTATAGTAGATGGCAATGGTCTCGACCATATCACTATGTCAATACACCGGACTGGGTATGTAATTATGATTCGAAAAGAGATTGTGTTAAGGATGTGTGCATTGAAGCTGCATTAAAAAACTATTCACAACGTGTTATTAGTTCATTAATAAATGATGCGCAGCGTAAAGAAGCTCTTCTGTTTCTTATTCATTATGTAAGCAATGTTCATCAACCATTGCATGCGGGTTTCGCCGGTGACTTAGGAGGAAATACGATTAAAGGTAAATGATGATTCACGACAGTTGTTAATGTTAAAATGTCTTTACTTGTATGTAGGTGTTTTCATGGACAGTGTATTCACAACGAATCTTCATTCTCTGTGGGATACTGGCATGATAAATAGTCGTCTTTCACGTGATTTCAAATCGGATATCAATCTCTACTACGAACATCTTCGTGCACTCATGAATAGTCAAACGTCGACGCAAAACGATTATGACTTCAAACAATGGGTGGAAGAAAGTTTGGCTTGTGTCTGCGAACAGCTGTATTTTGATGAGACAAATAAGAAAATGACTTCATCGAAAAGTTTCAAATTAGGTAACATCTATTTAGATAGAAACATAGGACAACTCGAGCAACGACTAACACAAGCAAGTCGACGCCTAGCTGGATTGCTCAATGGGTTAGCGGTAACTCCTTGATTAGAACCGCACTTACGAAAAAACTTATTCCTATAAGATCAGTTTGAATCTGAATATCAGTGTCGAAATTTTAACTGAAATATGCGTCGTCTACCTTTTTATGGTTCATGAAATATATATCAGGACAGATTAAATTTGTGGTTTCTGAAGGCATATGAAATATTGCTAAGCCATCCCTCAACATTAATGACTTGATGCATTTATGAATAATCATGAATATGAATCAGTAGTCAATAAATGGAAGCAGATATGTGTGATTGCGAATTTTCATTTCAACTTCATCTGCGACAAACTATATTGCTCAAAGTATTACATTTAATATAAATTTTTAATGACTAGTTTCGTTAGTTGAAGAGTCGCATGACTAGGGTGATTCATTTTGGTGGTATTGATTTTTTATGCAGATGAGTTAAGTTGCTTCCAGAAAAGTCATTGCGAAAATGTTGATGTCAACGATTGTCTCCGTCTGTTTCGTTACAAACATTAATCAGATCTGAAAAACTATTCATCGATTGTAAATGTAAAAAGTGAAAATATTCATTTGGACTTTGGAAATTTAATGCAAAAACTTCCAAATTCAAGAAAATCAATCAAGTTATTGAATAAACTCTTAAAAATGTATTTTACCATCAAAACTGAATTCATTCTGATTAGTTTGAAGATCATCACTTATTCGTTCACAGTCAACTTAACAAAACTTTTCTTGTTTTGCTTTGCTTTATTAAAAAGAAAACAAAATCAACAACTAACAACAGAAAAAACAATGTTCATTCAAGAAGGGACATAAGTAGACTCTAGCATACAAACAAAATATAGTACATATAATTACTCGCTTTTTGACTGTTGACTTTGACCGAAGTTAGGTCGCTCTTGAGGAATATAACGAGGTTGTCGTAACCATTTTCGTTGAAACGGTGGAGGAATATTGTATCTATCGCGGAGATCATTCTGCCGATCTCTTTCGAATCGAATATCATACAAACTTCGTTCACACGGCATGTGAATTATTAATGGAGCCGATTTTTCTTGTGTCGAAGAAGGTGAATAGGAAGTATCAGGTGAATGATTGAAAGAAGTTTCTGATCGATCAGACAATTGAGAGGATGAACAACGATTTAACACTGAAAAAAAACAAATATTCTAATAAACCATCGATCTAACTGAATATATTTACTGGTTGTCCGATTTTTAGGCGGTCGCATAAAAACACGATGACTTCTTGCTTTTCGCTCGACTTGTTTCATCGTTTCTAATAAATCATTCGATGTATCATTCATCGATTGATGTTCATGTTGACTTTTCGATGATAATGACAACATATGATTCGTATTGAGATTTTCGTTTGTATTAGCGACGAACGATGGTTCATTGGTCTTATTAGCAGACGTCGGTGCCGTAGAATTAACAAGATCTTGTTGACGAATCAGAAGAGAAAGTCGACGAAAAGAATGTTCAATAAAGGATGAATAGTTACCATCGGAATTCATATCTGACAGATCTGAAATGAATTTAACAATGAACTTCAATCCAATGGTATTATTGACATTCAATATGATACGATAGACAAAGAGAATACAAAAGCTAATTAAACAAATAGCCTTTTTTTCTTTCTGATCGATCGACGAATGATAATAAATCGCCATTGTAGCTAAGAAACATTTTCTATGTCTATTTTACAGATGAATCTGTTTCGATGATATATAATCGATGATACAGCTCTTAGATAAGATTCGATGAAGTTGAAGACTCGAATGATGATAAAACATGGAAATGAGTACTGGTTTGAATGTATGATTGAATTTCATCAGGCATAGATTTGAAGCCACTAGGGTATTTTGCTCATTTTATGAATTTATCCGTTGTTATCGGAGAATGCATTTCCTACTAATAAAATCTCAACAAACACCTTTGACTAAGATAGAGTTTAGACGAAATCAAATTTCAATTGAACGAGTGTTTGAAATTTACTTTAAAACATTGAATTGAAAGCAATACATCGACAATTATTGACGTACATTTATATCATTTCATTTCGAGATAGGCTGTTTGGGATAAAAAACAAAAAAATTATTTTCTTTCAGTTGTTTCGAGAAATATTTTATTCCGTTAGATAGAAAAAGACTACAGCCCTCGGAATCATCCTCATAATAGATGTCATTGATTAGACGATACTATTTACCAAAAAGATGTTCCTATTTTATAGCTGTGCACCACAAAGCAAAGATGAATCTGAGCAAAAATATTCAAATCATGGAAAATTTCTGATCATAGTTTATTATTTTAATCGAATATTTGTAAGAAAAAGAGACTTGGTTCATGAAATTCTCGACCTCACATTCGTGTGAACCAATTTTTCGTAGCTCGTTCCATGAGAATACTTATTCAATTCAGATCGGCTTTATATACTACCATGACTCTATACAACGTGTCTGAATGATTTCGAGATTTTAATGTTTCAGCTATTGAATTTTTCCAGGCAACGTTTAAAAATTGTACTCGTTTGTCTGCATTTTGATAAGTAAGAACTAGATACTTGTACACTATTTTCTGAAAGAAAGAATTTTATTCGAGTAAAACTGAAGTCGATCATACATGTCTGTGCATGGATTGATTCCTAAAAGAGAATGAAGAGATGTATGTGCCAAGCAGTCTCTCATGTTAGCACATAAAAGCTCCGATTATCTGTCAAGATTTATCAATAGATAATAAAATTGGACACAAATTTCGAAGGCAAATACGACAAATTCATTCACTGTAGAAAAAGTAACGATAATTTTCACTGATAATTTTTGATGTTTCTGAGAAAAATATTGAATCTAATATGAACTTATATAAAAAAATACAAAATCTTTATATCAATGTTCATCAGCTTTGACATTAGTAACACTGCGAGACACAAGCTGTGCCGTATGTGTTAGATTGATCTGAAAACCACTTATCTAAAACTAAAAAAGCAACAACGATAAAACAATACAATACTTTCATCGACTGTGTTCCGTTCTCGTTTTACTAATCGAGGAAAAGAAATCCGCATGACGAGAACTGGATTCACTGGAAGAAAACAATCAATATATCCATAAAGATAAAACTTACAATTCGAAGTGTCTTTTACAATGCCTATTCATGTTTTCTTCCTTATCATAGAATTGCATCCATATTTTCGCACTCAATAGATGTCTATACAAAGTCACCGGACAAATCTTGATTTCAGTCAGTTCCTCATTCAAATAGCGAAGTAGCACGACGAACAAAAGAGAATTGTAATTTTATTTTTGCCCGTTTATTTCCAAAAGTTTACACAGAAAACAAAAAAAAATAGAATGCCAAATTACAAATTTTTATCATCGTCATCAGTTGATTCGTTTTCAAACTGATCTCGCTTTCTTTTTTTCTTCATCATTTCTTCGATTCTATTCAAAAGTTCATTATTCTGTGTTACAAAAATTTCACGTAATTTTATTGTTTGTTGATGGAAATCATTTTTATTTGCAATCGTTTCAATCGGCAAATCATGATCAACATTGACAAGTATTTTTAATTCTTCAAGTTTAGTATTTGTTAACTGACGACATGAACATATTTCAGTAATGCGTTCTTTTATCACCTAGATGAACAGAAATATACATTGGAATATGTAAAGAATCGCTCTTGTATTTTTTCATTGATTTCATGGAAAACAAACTTTGAATTGATTGCAATCTCGTTGAAGTTTGTCAACTGTATTTTGTAAGTGTTTCACAGTTTGAGTTTCCATTTCACGATATTTTTTTTCTAAAGCACGATATTTAGCTTCTGATTCTTCCCATTTCCTTTTATAATTTACAATTGATTTGTCATCATTGAGATTCGTTGTCGATTGGCTAGAGACATTAATCGAACTTGATTTAGATGGTGACGTATTTACCGGTTGTTTTAATTTTTCTACTGCTTCTGTTTGAACTTAAGACAGTAAAAGATATCGAAAGAAAACTCCAATTTCAATAGTCTACCCCTTTGTTGTTGCTGCTGCTGCTGTTGATAAGTCCGTGTACCACTCTCTTGTCGTAATGCTTCACGTTCATCGACTCGATTTGTATACTTTTTTAATAACTCCATTAATAGAGAAGGTGTCGATTGATCTTTATTGGGAATATTCTTCTCCATGAAATAGTATTTTTTATCTTAAGATAAAATTTATGTGTTTTGTTAAGAGTAATTAGCTAAAACTTTGATTTATCTCTATCACAGCTAATAGTTTTCAATGTATGCATTGAAGTGAGTTCAATTAAAATTTTAAAGAATATATATTTACAAAAGGCCTTATACAAACGGAAAATTCTCGAAAAAACAACATCACATTGAATTCTAAAGCGTGAAGCAACAAAATTAGAAGGTATTAGAAGAAAAAAAGCATCCGATTATTATAATGAGATTCACAAAAGACAGAAGGTCGAACAATCCTACAAAATCATCCATGTTAATTAAAAAACGTAGTTTATCATTACTAACACTATTCACATGCTTCTTTCAACTACTCAGTCAAATTCATATATATTATTGAATAAAGGAGGTGTGTTATGTTACGATTACGACGTCCCAAACAATTTGAACCTAATATTATTATTCTGATAATCAGCATTCATCGTTGTTTATTTTATCACAACTCAAT
>OENT01002577.1:0-19404 GCA_900239685.1 Rotaria macrura
ATTGTCAATGGTTTAATACAATCTTTTATTTTTCTACGAGACATGCTTGTTTTATCAAAGTTTATTCTTTTTACACTTGCTTTAGCTTGAGCTGTTTACAAAACCAATTCAATATCCATATATACCTATTGGTTATGTTATTCGTTTCATTAAAGATAGGGCTACAGTTGTATATGGCCATTGTTCGACAAAATTAGATCCTAAATTATGAATCTTTTCAAATATTTCCAATATTGAATTTAATATTTCATATGAATCCTATTTAAAATAAATGGACATTCATAAGTAGAAATGATTATCAGAATATATTCGATTGGTTGCTAATAATTTTTTCAACTAGAATATGAATCTTTCATCGATTAGTGTTCATTATAATACAGATGAAGATTCATAAATATAGGTTTTCACTGCTCAATATGTTTCATTTCAATGTGTGATATCAATCGAGTTCGAATATACATATGAACTTGGTTGAATGGCAAGAAAAGAACTTTGAAAAAGATGAAATAGAATTAGGCTAACACTTGCTAATGGCTACAAATTACTTCTTCAACTATCTGGCCACAACCAAGATTTTTCAGAATCAAATGGGCTAGTAAATATATATGTTTGTGCATCTCGAATTACTTCGTCTGTTAAAATACAGAAAATTCTGGTTAATCTTAAAATTTCAACAAATTATAATACTACTATGATAGAAAATTTACGATGTCTTTCTATTTAATTATTTTGATCGGGGCATCTTCTCTGACATAACGAGAAAATGCCCCGAGCAGTTATTTTTCGAAGACAAAGGTTTGTGTCACTTTAGCTATATCAACTTGCAAGCATTCAAGTCTACGCGTAATTAATAAAACCGTCGGCAGCATCCAAGTCAATAATGTAACAAAACTTTCTGCATTTTAATTGAATTTAGTTTGTTTCTGAAAATTAGTGCAAAAGTGATCTATTTAAATTTCACCACCTATATGCAATAAATGACCATGTTTGTATATATTGCATATGTACTTATAGATGGATTTTCATCCATTTTGACTTTATTTATTTTCCATGAGTAGAATAACTGTAAAAAAGTCTTTTGCATACCAACCTGCATGGAGTATAACGTTAGTTAGTAATACCCAAATGTTGTATTACTTTACTACGATGAGTGCGACACGGCAGCATAGCTTATTCCCTTCCAAACCTGAGCAGAAAACTTAGACAATTGAAACTGTGAGTAAAAGTGTAATATTCGCCTGCAACTTCATATCGTATATAGGTGAAAGGAAATTGAAGAGATTGATCAATAATACAACAGATTACGGTTGAATTCAATTATCTAAAATTAAACTTTTCATCCCATCTCAGAGTAGGGTGTGAGTGTGACTGAAAGACGAACAATATACTCAATCACATCCTTGAGATAGCCCAATAAAAGAAAGTTTTATTGTTTATGACATTTTATATGACTTTATTTTGTGAAATTTTGTTAAAAGCAACAGTTGTTCACTTTGTTTATAATGCTCTATTTCGATTATACAAATTTTCTAAAAGAACTTATTTAGAATTAATTAGCGTATTTCAAGTTCAAATTTAATTCTCATGTCGGCTGTGACAGAAACATTTCATTTCGAATACCTCTATGCATTGTTTTCTATCTTCTTTATTAAACGACCATGCATACATTTGTTATTTCTACATTAGAATCAATTATTTGCATTGAGAAAGACGAAGACGGCAGCACATACAAGATATAAAGCAGTATGATGTAACAGTCATTAGGATGTTATTGGAAAAATGAACAGAGTGGAAGGAGAACCGCGCTTAAAACTATATTGTTTCTCGCTAACCACTATTTTTGTTGACAGATGGCCCATAAGTAAATTGTAAATATCATTCACTGTAAAATAAGATGAAACCGAAACATTCATTCATCGACAATTTCAGCTACAGAAAAAGTAATCATTATCCTCACAGACGGAAACGAGCAGATAGAACACGTAAGTAATACACGCATATTTAAAGGGAAATCAACATTTAGGGGAACGTAAAATTGATCTACGCCATCATTGCGGAACTTGCTATTTCTTTTAGAAAACAAAACGCTCGTTTTTTTTAGTTGTGAAAAACACGATTCTTAATGTTTTCATCTAATAGCTGGAAATTATTGATGAATTATGCTATGCATTTTCATTTGCATACAGAGCTCTTCCAAAATGAATGCCATTTCGAATGATGATACGGACATAACAGATGTATGAGTTGGTTCTTTTTGACACAAAAGTCATGAAGCGTTTTGATTTCTCAAGTCTTTGGCGTAGAAATAATCTGAGTATGTTAAAAATAGATTATTATCTGTCTTTCTCTTTGCTATTAAATATCACTCTATAAATTGTACGAAAACGATTTATTTTATTATGTATCTTCATTACCTGCAAGAGTAGAGATAAACGGGGCAAAAGAGTTTTAGTCATGATATTCATGACTTCTATATTCAACTGGTTCGGCCTGAAGAAATCATCTTATCTAGAATTTATTTTTATAACATCCGAAAACAAAATTCTTTAAGCAGGGTGGGTGTGGGTATTGATTTAGCCAAAAGATCCACGCCCATCATCCTCATCTTTTCTCTCTAGTGTTCTGTCTTCTCTCTATCTCTCCCTCCCGTCGTCTCATCAATATAGATTTTCGTTTATTTTATTTGAAGCACATTTTCAAGTCATTCCAGAAAATGACATCCTTCACTGCGGGTTCGAAGGGTTAGTTTTGTTCAATGTTCGCATCCTTGTTCAGCCATTGAATTCCAAATTGAATTTTTGTACCCGGTGATTTCCTCGATCAACAACATACAGATTGCCTTGTCGATCGAATGACAAATCGTCAGGTCGAGAGAGTTTGTCCGATTGTCCTCCTCGACCATTTCCACCAGCGACGACATTTCCCTGTGCGGCTCCTTCTGGCCAACGCATGATTCGATCATTCCCCAAATCAGCGACATAGACTGTGTGCAATTGATCGACAACAACTCCACGAGGACGCGATAATTGTTTGAAACTGTTTCCATTCCCTTGACCACCTGCCACGGCAATGCCTTGTTTTGCTCCTTGTACCCATTTCATCACACGATGATTTCCCCATTCAGACACGTACACTGAACAATCTTGATCAACGAATACATATTGTGGGGAATTGAGTTGATTGAGACGATCTCCACGTCCATTGCCACCTGCAACCACTGTTCCTTGAGATTCTCCCCTTCGATATCGTCTCACTTCATCCCTTCCAGGATCAGTGACGTAGAGAGATCCATGTTCGTCCATTGTCAACCCCATACAATCAATATTGGAGATGATCGTTTCTCCACTTATTCCATTTCGACGAGGCCATCGAACCACTCTTCTATTCGAATAATCGCAGATGATGAGACTATCAGTGTCTTTGTCAACAATCACACCCCATGGGTTAGACAACTGATGAGTTCCACTTCCTTCTCCATTTCCACCGGCAACTATTTGACCACTTGTCGCACTCGATTTCCATTTCATTATACGGGGATTGTCCCACTCAGCGACATAGACAGTTTTATCATCATCAATACACAAACCGCATGGTTCAGAGAGTTGATTGATTGAGTTGCCTTTTCCATTTCCTCCAGCCACAGTGATGCCTGTTGTTTGCCATCGAGCATTTGGGTGAATGTCAATCAAGCTGGTATGGACCGGAACTAGAGAGAAAGAGAGAGTTGAAAAAATGATTGATGGCTTTTCTATGGCTGGGGACATGGGAACAGACGATCTTCGTGTGTATTCAGAGAAGCAGAGGGTAGTGACGAGTCGGTGGGGGGGGGGAGTAGGCAAGAATGGGAGTGGTTCAAATCTGTGAATATTTATTATTAGCTATCTAAAGTTTACATTGTTATTCTAGCAATCTGCCTCACCTATGTGTCAGATTCCCCAATATTCATTCCTTAACGGCTTATAATGTTTTACAAACTATAGAAATTGTATATCAACCTCTACACTTGTCAATGATATATAGCTCCATAATTTCTCATGAAGAAAATTATTTTTTCCTTAGTTTCATCATGTAGAGCTAATTAAAATGATTCTCTACAACTTAACAAAGCACTTTCTCTCCCCTCTTTTTTTCAGCATGTCTAATGCTCAAAGAAGATGCAACTGATCAGTCTGAATTTCTTATAAAGGATGTAGCTTGTGAAATAACGAGAAACGTGAACTTGGAGCAACAAATAGCAACAGTTTTGGTTTTTCTTCGGAAAATCCTCGTTTTATTTCCTTCTTTCTTTTTTAGCATGCAAAAAATACAATAAAGTTCACGCTCAAGACGATGATTTGAGCCTTCACGACCCTGTAAACCTAGTTGCGAAGCTTGAAAACAAATAAAACATTCACTATTAAAAAGTCCAGAAATCTATCTCAGTGGATATATCCATGACAAAAATTTTAGAAGATACGTATTGTTAAACGCGTTTCCTTCATTATGAAAGTATTTCACTGTGTTCGTGATGGAATAAAAAACGTATTTTAAAGTTTCAATTTTCCGATTAATACACAAAACGTGTTTATGTTGCAATCGATTTCATGTAATTCTTCCACTTTTATTATTTTATTTAAAATTTTTTCATGATACTTTGACAAAGCAAACATAAGAATCAACGAAAATATTTTAAGTTAAATAGTTTTTGTTAATCTTTCGGCTGATTCCTGAAAACGTTTTTTTATGAAATTGAAGGCTACAAGTAGGGTTCCGTAGGAACGACTTTTCTTGGTTCGCATTCCCGGAAAGCTGAACGCTTTCCCGTTCCAGAAAGTTTTAGATAGCTCTTATTATTATTATTTGATTGTCGCATTGAAAGAATTTTATTGTCAGATATCACGCTGTCGTGACATCACGTGTTTCACAACATGTGCTTGAATGTAATAAACTTAGTTTGAAACAACTGTTAAGGCAATTCTTATAATCCATGTTTTTAAAGACGAGTTCAAGTCGAGCACAATGATCGATCCATTATCAAAACATGAACATCGTGGAAAATTTTATTCCAGAACTCAATGAAAGGTCACTTACAATCGTTGCTTCAATTAGACAGAAGACAGTTGAAACTCTATTGAAAAGATGTAATAGGGATCAGAATGCGAAACGAATAACAAAAGTGCCATTCGAATTCGATTCGATTCGGCTCCTTTTCATAAAACGCAAATTCTATTCGACTCGATTCGAGTAAATTTTTTAAAATTTCATTCGATTCGATTCGATTCGATTCGGCTTGTGTTCTATTAAAAATCAAAGAATTATTCTGTTTGAAATGACTTTTAAAGGAGTTTGATCTTCAAGTAATGCAATCCGTAGGCTAGTTGTCGAATATTTGCAGACCGATGACGATGATCCACGAGCAGTGTTCTTAATGAGAGAGATTATCCAGCAAAACAAAATGTACGGTACCCTAATGATACACAATTTGCAGATTGTTTTACTCTAATAAAAAATAACTTCGTGCACGTTATTCACACTGAGATTTGATTGCACACTTTGGTTTTTAGAGTTTTTGAACTTTTTTGCTTCGACGAAATCTATCCATTGGGTATGGTCAAGCTGTGCATGAATCAGTGTTTGGTGAATATATCAGTTGATATCTTTTATTCAGTTAGATCTCTTTTCTTTTTTGATTTAAAAGTATTTTTCTTTTACGTATTATAAATCTTCATGCGCTTATTAAAGTGGAATATTAAATAACAGTTTTATTTTGTGACAAGACATCAGTCTTACGGTTTTCATACACTTTGTATACCTTGTTCTACAAAACAGTGTGTACTGATACATGGTGTCCTGAAAAACAAAGTATACTCGTGCATCCTACTTCAGAGTCCTATGAAGAACATTGTCTACGAGTAGGTGCTTCACAACACGAAGTTGATGATGATGTATCATCGAACTCAGACATGGTTATTTCTAGTGTAAATCTAATTAGAATCACTATTTGTAAATAAGAGTCTAGACTAACAAAGGAAAGTTTAGGCTAAGAAAGAAAAAGAAATGAGCAAGACAATGCATTCTTTCTTTCTTTGCTATCCACTCTCTGTTATATCGAATAACGTGCAATCGTCCGTATCGTCATTCAAGAAAATAAAGAGGTCTCTATCAACCGATTGAAAGAAAAAAAAGTTCATTCGATTCGATTCGGTTCGATTCGGCTGAGGCAAATCGAATCGAATCGAATCATTCGTCTAGTCGATTCGGTTTCGCACTCTGATAGGAATTACTATGTTAATATGTAACTACGGAAAAATCTTCGAAAAACAAGTGAAACCTTTTTGAAACAGTTTCTAGAAACTGATATAACTCTATTTTAATGTGTGTATTCTTTCGATATGGTCGATGAAATTCTTCTATTGACCTAAAGAGTATGGAGCATAGTCCATCTTTAAAATGGTTATTTTATAGAACAATATCGTCATATGAAGACGAGTATCTGAATATAGCAATTCTTGTTGAGGTTGTTTGACTATTATTTGTATGAACAAATTGAAAATTCTGAAGGCATCACTTTTATTTATCCTTCCAAAGCCCTCCATCCTATTGTAGTGTTTTCGTACAGACAGGTATAGTTAAAAATAATGCAAATTTTTAACATCATTATCGGCAGAAAACGATTTACAAATTAATTGTAATTTACTATTTTCAAATTATTATCAGTTCTAAAAAAAGCTTGGGTATGTTCATAATGTACTACATAATAGTTTATATGAAAAACAGAATGATTTAAGACGAATTACTTTCAGAACCGCTCATCAAGAGTGATCAGAAACGAAGAGGATTTATACAAATAACGCATGGAAAAACTTTTTAAAAGAATTTTCTAAATACACATTGTATATAACAGTGTATAGCAGTGTACGAAAAAGACCAGAAAAGAGAAGAAATCACATAGTACCAGTTTCATTAAAGATGGTGCGACATTTTTCGACTAAATCTAGTAGTCAAAAGAAGGTGAAACGAGGTTCATTATTGATGAGTTAATGAATGAAAAGATGGTATGTGCATGACTGCTGAAACTACTGATCTAACGAATGATTAGTACTAGGGATGCAACGGTGACGGTAACCGTAGTAACGGCGTACCGTCACTGTTTCACCGGTCATCACGCGTCACCGTCACCGGTTTCACCGGTCTTCACCGGTTTCACCGGTCTTCACCGGTTTCACCGGTCTTCACCGGTTTCACCGGTCTTCACCGGTTTCACCGGTCTTCACCGGTCACCGTCACCGGTGGCGTTACCGGTTTCACCAGGTACAGCTTCGGAAATAAACCGACTTCTCTTCATATTGTATTTAGTTATTGAATAATGCATTAAAGGAAACTCCACTCTGAGATTCTAGTTACTACCTAAAAACTTAACCTAACACTATTAATATCGAGATTTAAAAATTTTCAGTGAGCTTTTTGAACTTTTCTTCTAGATCTATTGTAGCGATGTAACAACACCAATAATATTGGTGGTATTGGTATTGTTTTACTCCTATTGTATTGGAAAGAAATATTGAACACAATGCTATTCATATGCAAGTCAATTAAAACTTTTGAACATATTCATGACGGATTCTCCATCTTTGTTCACGAACACTTCAACTATTTTGCCTTATAGTTTGACTCACCGCCTACTTTACTAGAAACTCTGATTAAAGGGAGGACTTTGCTATTGTTTGAGTGCTAAGTAAATGGTTTCTATATAGCTTCTCCCCCTTTATCAAGTGTAATAGTGAAAATGAGCTAAATATACACTCTGTACAAATGAAAGCGACCAATGAGACTGGTAAGAGAGGTAACAATGACCGGTGACACCGGTGACGGTGACCGGTGAAGACCGGTGAAACTGGTGACGGTGACCGGTGAAGAACGGTGAAACCGGTGACGGTGACCGGTGAAGACCGGTGGAACCGGGGCCAGTGAAACGGTGACGGTATAACGGTGACGTACCGTCACCGTTGCATCCCTAATTAGTACTTTGACACACTTTACGAGTAAGTCGGCATTGAAACAAAAACCCATGACGGACTGCTGCTTTGTACAGGAAACTGCTGTTAGACAAGATTTTGTACAGCAATTTACAGAAATCAGTAATTCGATTTTTTGTATGAGAAAAGCTAGTTCTAGTGACGGAACATTTTTGAAATATTAAAAGATTAAATGATAATTTTTTTACAATACTCCTTTCAGAATTTCATGTAGTTCTATTATGGGCTTTTTCCTGAGTACTAAATGCTGTATCACACTCAAGTTAGTTTTTGATTCTATTCAAAAGATAAGTAGATGTATTTATTATTGGTTATATCCATTGTCTCACTCGTATTGATTTTTCCCAAAACGTAAAACCAGCACACAGTCTGGTCTATATAGTTACTTACAATAATAGCGTCTGTTACAAGAACTATAAATAACAAAGTTACACAGACTTTGGATGCCCTTCCGCATGAACCTTTAAAGTACCTTATTAACAGCTCTACCTTTTCCATGTTCACTCAATTTTAAGCCTTACGTTTCGATGAATGTTTGTTATTAAAGCAACGGCATTCAATCTAACACTAGTTATAGATGTTTCTTCCCATTGAAAATTAGCTTTCTTAGCATACTCAAAAGCTTCATTTTATAGTAAAGTGCATACCTATTGTTTGTAACTGGGGTTGTTGTATCGGTACATTCTTGTTTTCTTCGCTCTTTTTCAGTAACGGACTTTCAATTCTATTAATTAATATTTTAGATGCATTTGCATGGTGAGCCATTTCATCAAGGCGTAACTCCATGGCTTTCATTATTCTCTCCAATGCTTTTATATTTCCATCGATTTTCCGATTAAGTCGAGATTCAAGCGCGTTTATCAATCTTTCAGATGTATTAGTGTTTTCGTTCATTTTTTCTGTGAGTCGTGAGTCAATAACGCTCGTCAGAGAATTCATCATTGAGGAATCACTCGTTAAATTCTTTTGCAGCTCGTCGACAACATTTGATAAGCGATGATATTTTTCTGCAAGCCAGGTATTTGCCGACGATTTATGCCGATATTCATATGGACAACGAAGAGGCAGAACATGTACATCGGTTGAAGTCTTTATAAGAACCGTATTGGATACTAATTTTGTACTCGATTTCAATGAGCCGAATTTCACGAGTATAACATCAATCGGTTTCGGCTTAATGATCTTACCTTCGAGTTCAACATGCTCCGATAAGTAGCCAATTAACTTATCTGCATCTTCTCTTCGCAAAATTAGTGTTGGGCTGCTTTTCTCCTCGTTTAAAATGACGTTGAATTGCTGCGTTTTCTTTTTTTTGTGCGTTGGATCGTCATGCAAAGAATGGTCATCATTCGAATCATTATTGTCAACAATGAAGCCGATATCGTCTCCAGCATTATTGTTTACAAGGTTGGATAGAACATCGAAGTTAACTTCGATTATTTCATCACCATTAACATCTGTGGTGGGTGTGATATTTCGAGTTACTGCTGCCAAATGGCTTTGTAAATGGTCAAGTTTTTGTCTTTCATAAAGAGTTAAATTCAATTTTAAAACGTTGTCTTTCTGCATATAATTAAAGAGAAATCTCTTGGGATTCGTACTGTCTTGTCTAATGACTTTATTCAAAACTTTCGACAATCGGTCAGGTCGGGTTAACTCAGGGGTCCAATACAGCGATTCCCAGATGAGATCATTGACTTTTGACAAGCGAACTTGTTTATGCTTCAATTGGCGGTCAAGTAGTCGATCAATGGCAACCGGGTCTTGTATGCCTTCATAACCTTCTTCAACCTGTAAATTCATCGTTATTCGATCCATTGTTTCACTCAAGAGATTTTTGTAATCATCACCAGTCAAAGCGACTGTGCCTTGATCATTTGATGAAAACTGAGATTGTATTTGATTGAACATCAATGTGTTTTGCACATCTTCGGTAGTAATTTCAAGTTTTCTAGTTGCCATTTGTTGTCCGTGTAATAGGTAGTGAACTTCGAAATTCGATAGACGACAACGTGAAATAATAGATTGTTTTAAATTCTCACAAATCGATGTATTAGACGCGTAGATGATGAACTCTATCGTTTGTCGTAGTTGTGTATTACTATGCCATTCGCTATCGACAGTGTATTGCTTCCGAGATTCAGTTGTTCGGAGTCCTTTTAGAAAGAGACGAATCGAATGCATGGGAACAAGTGAAGCTTTACACAAATGAGTATGGCAGACAGGTTGATATTGTTTAATATAGTGCTCAATAGATTCAAGTAGATTCAATGTGTAAAGCGAGACAACCAATGTGAGTTCGATGTGACCGCTCATACTATTGTAGCTGCAGTCAGTTAAATTCGGTTCCACATGTGGAAAAGGTGCGAAGAAAAAGTCGGATGAACTGTGTTCATTTTGAAATATAATTACCTCACCATCTTGATACTTAAACCGATCGACATTAGTTGCTCTAATCTTTTTAATCCATATATTATTTTCTGCATTTCGTGTATTATTATTAATCGTCATCGAACGCTCTTGTGTAGCTGTACCGATGAGGAATATCACCATGCAGAACATGAATGATAAAACAAAAGATGGCATTTTCTAAAATTTGAAGAAACAAGTGTTCTATACGTTATTCGGAGAATATGCTTTCCCAGATAATCATATGGGTTTTTGTTCAATGGAAAAGACTTGTCCTAATATACAAAACATGGCCTAGTAACATAAAAGAAATTGAAATACTCTGATCGCATCTCACTACTTTTTTACATCTCAATTGTGAATGAACGAAAAGGTACTCTTTAACGCTTTTGAAACGAAAAAGATAAGGCGTTGATTAACTTATAAAAAAGCACAATAGTTTAAGAATCTTCTCTTTTATTTTATTCGACATCTAGCGCATTAGATACGATCAAATGTGTAGCGGTATTAATAACAATTTCCTCTGTATTGAATAATCACTCTTTCAGAATCGACAAAATCTATTTTACACCAAAGATTAGAGATAAGACAAGTACTCTAATTTGAATTTTACATTCAAGATTTTTCTTCGAATGTATTACACAGTATAGTAATTCAATAAGTATTAGTATTACTGCTATTCGACGACTCCCTGTAAACAATGATTGTAGACATGTGAATATGATTCTATAAACATGCATACGCTACCTGAATTTATGCAATCATTTGCCTTTAATAGTTATTTTGTTGCTCTTACTTGACTTTTGTCTTTTTAGTGTACTTCTATGCGTTTGAACAATAGAAAAATTGTATTTTGATGACTCAATCGGTCAGACACTCGAACAATATCAAACTTTTCATTGTATTCTGCCTTTCAAAATACTTTTCTGCATTATACCTACAATTCATCCTACTTCTTTGATAAACAAAAGTAACTGAATTCATATCGAAGTATTAGTTTTAAAATACCCAGGAGAATCATTCCGACCATTGGATCCGGTCGGATCGGACAGGCATCCGATCATGTTTCTATCGGAGTTTCTCTTATCCGACGAAATCCCATCCGATTCCTGGTTGCGATTCTTGATTCTGATCCCTAGTGTTGGATTTTATCGAATCCTACTATCGGAATCCGATTGGATTTCATCGTGTGATCAGACAGACCTCTACTGTTGGGTTTAAATGCTAATTCGTACTCAAATAAGAAAATAGGTTTCTTCCGTCGGATCCGTTACTGTTTCCACAACCCGGATTCCCATAAGATTTCATCGGATCGTAGGATCCGATCGGATTCGACATGGGATTCATTCACCTGGGTAAATAGACTTTATAGGAGTGAGGAAATTTTCGGATTTCCACGTTATTCGAAATGCTCTAATTTATGATATTTAGTACAATATAGGTTGAAATTCGACACGGTCTTTTGTCCTGCAAAAAGTGACCAAAACCTCATTGACCACATCTGACTATCTTCAGAGGTAAATCAGACGAGATGTGACTCGAATTATTCCAAATACCTTAGCAGTCAGATTTTCGGATTTCTATTGGATTATGTTTGGAATATGAATTAAGAATGACGTTGATGGTGTTCTGGTGTAATATTAGTTTGATATCTGCTTATTCTGTTGTCAATAAACCCACCACTAAAAGATGACTTCGAAGTCAAAAATTCTTCAGTAAACTATCCTTCTCCTGGAAAGATAAGATCCATGATCTTTATAAATAATCACAGACAATTCTTCATTTTGACTCCCATGTACTAATTACCGATGTATTTCAAGCAAGTGCGGTTTTTAACGATATTGAAGAATAGATAAAAATGAACTAACTCTTGTAAGATAGAGAAAACACTAAAAATCTTTCATCAGGATAGTGGAAAATATTTTGTGGATGATAGAGTGTGGAAAAACCTAGGAAACAGCTGTAACATACTCAAAAGTTTCTTCCGAAAATAATCATAGCAATTTCTTCACTATCAAGTAAAACTTAACTTGAGCAAGTCATGTAATCAAGTGATAGTAGAATAATATTATGTAAGTAAGGTCATAAGTGAATTGACAACAGAAAGAGGTTCAAACTTTGACTTAGTTGAACTATTTAAAAGTCTACAGTGTTGATTGTTTGATGTGTAATGTTGTCCTAGTTCAAAAACGGTATTATTAGAAATGGTAAGTACTTGAATGTTGCGTAACGTTTCAGTCATGTAAAATCATTACTTTTATTTTTATGAGTATTTGCGAGCTGCACAATTAAAAAATGTTATAACAAGACAACCAGAATGCTCATAAGATTCTAAACTACGGTGGTAATCAACATCAAAATTTTGGTCGAATAATATGATTTTTACTTGTTTTCTATAAAAAAAAATTTAGTCATCATTCTCATACTCTCTTTCCAAGGTTCGATTGAATAGAGTAGTCCTTCATTATTCTTGAAGAAACTGATTGCCTCTGCACAGTAGATACCTTCAGATTTTATGCGCTTCTATCATTCGGCAGTTACTGGAGATTTTCCATCGTATTTCCAAAATCAGTTATGTCTCCCATAGTCGATCTACAGTTTTTACTTCGGGTATTATCTGTCTATTCTATTTTTTAGAGTGGGTTTAATTTGACAGTCGTACGCTCGTACAACGAAGCGAAATGCACTATATTGGAATGCAAGAAGACTGTAAAAGTGTTCCTGTTTCTAGAGAATATGATCCCCCACTTCCAATATTTATGCTTGTCAACGGCTAAAAAACATAAAGAAACGTGTTAGCAGATGCTATTGAATCCGTTAACATTTGTTTAGTTTGATGAGTGGGCATAGAAAGTGTACCAAATAAAATCTCTCTCACTATCTCAATTGTCAGTTCATGATCTACCTAATTTAACAAGGTACCGGCGACGAAAAGTTTTAAAAGAGTAGTGCATGTAGCTACTTCACTTAGTATGGATAGTGCCCAATTAAGGTATATAGAACCATGGATGCTGAAGCATATGTCTCTATTAGATAGCAAGACTGTGTTTGCAACCTGAAATGTAGTCAAAGTCAAACAAATGATTGGTTGTGGAAATATCGGTTGGAGTGTTTTGAGCAAGGCTTCCTCTAAGTGTTTATTTATTTCAGGAAGGACTGTTTTGAAAATAACAAGTCTCTAAATAACTCTTTTTAATGCAGAGAGCTTTGATCAACAATTTATTTTATCAGTTGCATAACATGAATGTTTCGCTTTAGATATGATCTAACAATTATATGTACTATAGGTGCAAAATTTTGTCCTCATCGAACTCTGATATAAACAGTTAATTACACAAGTAGAAATGATAGGAGTCCCCTCATAGGTTCTGTTATTCAGATATCCTAGCGTAATTGATTGGTTTATTTTTCATGTGTTAGTCGTTAAGTTATTTTTATATGTCGTCTATTTTGAATAGAAGAGTCTGTGAATCACAGTTAAACAATATTTTTTTCTTAAAACTCGAATGATAACTAAATTGATTTATTTGAATACATGTCTCTTTTTCAGAACTCTTGTTCATCTAAGTATATATATCTGAAATTTTTTATTGAAACAACGGCTAATATCAGTGATAAAAAGCGAGAAAGACTTGTCAAAAAATGAATAGTAGAAGAACACTTCTTACAAGTTGCTTACATCGATTTACAGAGCACTTTGAGTTCAGTATTTGACATTGGGAAACAGAAGAACACATTTTAAATAAACAGAAAGAGCGTGAGAGATACAATATCGCAAGTAGAGTACAATCGTTAGATGCATTTAGTTTGTTGAAAAAACACTTCAACTGGTAAATTATACGACGGAATGGTGCATTGAATTTAGTTAATATTCGATAATTTTTTTGGTTTATTTCAACAGGATGAATATCCACTGTCAGACGTAAAAGAAGAAAACAATTCTGTTACTTACTTCTGTTGTCAGCTTCACAACAAGTTCTGTATAAATACGTACGAATGTATGTGTATGTCGGCAGAATGTGTATTATATATATGCATACTAGGGATCGATGCAGGATGGAAGATAATTTGTCTTGATAAAACTGCCATGAGATGAAATATGCTGCAAAGTTATAATTAGTAATATTTCATCTCCGTTTGTCTTTTGACACAAAAAACACTTAACAGAAACATATTTTTATCAGGGAGGACGCATGGCACATATGACAAAAACAAATTCTATCGGCGTTTTGCAATTATTTTACTTCTCTAAGATTGATACATTATTATAGAAAAGCAGAGTACCATTTTCATTAAAATTACATTTAAAGAGACAATGTTCACAATCGTTTTTGCTACTTTTCTGTTCGTTCTCAGTGGTAGAGTGTAGGATAGACTGAAAGGTTTAACCAAATTGACTCTGCTTAAGTAAAAAGCCAGTAGTGAAATTTCGGTTGAATTAAAGTATGAGACAACATGTATCTGTTGTTGGTAATTACTTGGAAGTGTTTCCCATCAATTTTCCCTTGTGATACTAATATCTCACAGCCATTGAGCTAATCGTTGGGAACCAAGATACAGAAGTGGTTCTGTATTAAAACATATCTGATTAACAAACTGTTTCTGATTCAGAATCAATAATGCTTGTGACGATCTGGGATTTCTCCACAACCCGTTTGTCACAATCTCTAATCAGTGGACTGAAAGTTTGGCATAGCTTATGGGAAGGGAGGCGGGAGTGACTTGAAATTTCTATCCTGTATTCGGCAACACTATTTTCAGATTCTGGTTCAGAGAAGGCTTTTGATATTGGATTGAAGTGGATTGTAAACATTTGTACTATGGCGATTTTTGTTTCGGGAAAAGAAGATTTTGTTTAATTTTCATTGGTTCACATAAAAAATTCAATATTATCAAGACATGGTTATTTATTTTGGTATGCGACAATCGCATAGTGTATACAATTTTTATCTACTTCGAGTAAATTAACTATTAAACATATTTGGAATGCCTTAAATCGGCTAGTCATGCTGAGTTTTTTTACCACTTTCGCTCTGATTCTCGCCGTCCTCTTTCAGTACACAGATCAGAATGTGATCAAGTTTGTTTGCTTATTTCTTCCCAACGCTGATAGTTATAACGCTTTTTACGCAGACATCAATGCTATTCAACGTAATAAATAATACAACCATCTTCAATACGCTTTTGTGGCAAAAGGGAACCACGAGTATATGTTAGGATCCAGTTCTCATTCTATCGGTGTGATTGTGTGTTCACATCATACTAATCAAAGCCGAAGCAAACTCGCAAAGGACCGAAACTACACATGCATCAACCCATGTCTACATCAACACCAATATCCACCCAGAACACATCAATCCACAAAATAACCATCGACACCTCACTTGATGCATCCACATAAAGAACCTCGATCGAATTCGTAATATTGAACTAGGTCATCACACTGTTTATCAAATACTTAGGGAGAAACACCAGACCTTTTAAGTTCGAAAATCGAGATTTTAGCTACTATTCTGCCATATGTACGCACCAATGCCAGTTAACTGCACATCCAGTCCAATGGGGTATTTATTTAACTCAATTCATAGTCCAGGATACATAATATAATGTATTAGCATACTGAAGTTACTAATTATTGATTGAATCGCAGATTATTTAAATAGATACCTAATCAGACGACCACCTGGTTAATTAGATATTCATGCATAGCTCATGCATTCCCAACTCAATATATCTTATATTTACTTATAAAGGGTACCCCTATTTATTTGATTATGAATTAAGTGATATAGACACCCAGTCCCCAAGTCTGAACTCGCACTGTTCCATACCTATACAGAGCATAATATACAATCGACATGCTGATTTAATTGGGACATAAAATACGAGAGACATATCGTGAAAGGTAATTTGGTATAATATTGATAAATAGTCCAAATACAACTGCTCCAATATTTGCATCATTATCGTCGTCACTTAGATGAACAGGATCAATAAACTATTTTTACAGATTGGATGGGAGCGAGTTTAAAAGCATTAATGAAAAAATAACATAAACGTAAAGGTCCCACATTCACATTCTTCTCGATTGATTACTATTCTCTACAATTATGATTCTATTCGTATTAATGACGTCATTGTTGCAGTTACAACACTAGCTAACATATGGAATGTGTGCTCTTCTCACGAAGACCATTGCTTTCGACTATACTAACTCACGAATGAGAATACTTTCCATATCACTGTGCATAGAATGGGTTTGAATCTGAGTTCTGGTGTTGCTAGAATAGAGGAGTGATCCACATCTATATTCTTTATTATTTCGCAATTGTGTAACGATATTGACTATTCGAAATTTGGGACGAAATGTACACGAATAAAATTTCGTGTACCGCAATGAACGGTTGCCACACATAAACAAATGAAAGAAAGAAAACACTGATCGAATGGCAAAAGAAACTGTTGAAACACAAACAATCGGAAAAATATCGAAAACAAAAAATAACGAACGATAGTTACCTTGCACACAAGGAAAGTTGTCGCAAATGCTATTAGATATAACTGTCGGAATGAAGTGTTGGTGAGAGCTGAGTTCGGTAGGAGGGTAGTCAGCCATAGGTTAGGCAGGGTAAGAGGATCTCGATGTGGCTTAGATGCGAAGTATGTACAAATACTAAAACACCCGCCCCGGGTAAAAATTTCCTTGATTTCAATCACATTATTGTGTAACAAAATCAAAATTAAAATCGATTTATAATTTTGGTTTTATTCCAGAACAATTTGATTGAAATCAGCGAAACATTTTCACTGGGCAGCCTTATCCATATCCACACCCAGCTACATTATCTACAGCAACTCTTAACTCCTCAGTGATATGTCCAAGAGCGTCATCTTATGAAGAAAAATCTGTTTTGTGTTTTTTGCTTCTCGAAATGTTTCTTCTATCTTGCTTGTCGTTGGAGAGCATAAATAAAAGGGAGAGAAGCGAAAAAGGTGACAATATAGGCTTTATTAGCAAACATCATGGTATTACAAACTTTTGTCGTTGTGTGAATTTTTAAAAGACGCATTGAAAAGAGGAAGAAATAGCCGCCAATGTTACTTTTACTTAAAACTTTATGAGCTGTAAACAATGGTGTCATCGTTGATGAAAGTGTCGACACGCTAGTTGATGCTACTCATGCATTCATTGAAACTAATGAAAGTCTCAGAGCACGAGCAGTATATGCCCAAGTGATTGAAATGGACCAGTTCAATGCTGTAGTTTGGAATCACCAATCATTTGTTCATTTGAAATTTCAATACCGACAGTTAGTGTTTGCTGATGCTGCTCGCGAATTTCAGCTTGTGGATGATAAACTCAATAAGAAAAATTTATCTCAAAGAGTATACAAACGCAGTTTCATTAAAAATCGACGTTATATAGTGGCTTTCTCGCAGTTGAAAATTTAAACGATTTCCAAATAGCACTATTTCATAAACCGATTTTTAACAAATTCGCACTTACTAACTGACGATTCGCGTCAAAGTGTTCTGAAGAAGCAAGCTCTGTTCAAAGCCCAGATGCATAAGAAAATAATCAATTAAGTGGTAGCTGTACGTCATTGGGAATAAGGGCTGATGACGTCTAGAATTTGGGAAAGATGTGTGTGACGAAATATCCCCGGAGTGACTTCGAACCATTCAGCTCAGAGAATGATACAGAAAATCAATTGAACGCAATCAACAGGATATTTGAGTCTGCTGCTCCAAACTTATTAGTTGTCTGTATGTAAGTTTTTCACTGTCACTCTCTAGACATTCACCTGTTGTATTTGCATATGCTTGGCCATACTTGCTTTTAAGTTCCAAATTTTCTTCCCAACTAGATATTACTATTAAGATTTTGGAAAACTATATGGCTTACATTGGAGAAAAAGCATTGCTGAAGCAGCTCCTAGTTTTATGAGCTGTAATTTGTTTAAGAATATAGAGTCTTTATTCTCTTGCAGATTAAGACAGGATTGCAATTAGCGCCTCCTAATTAGGGAGCTGCGGGTACCACCAGACCCGGGTCCCGACCCACATTTATATCTAAGTTGAAATTTGGACCTGACTTGGATTAAGTTACGAATCTAAATATATATGAATTGAAGTCAACGAATAATGGTTTCTTTCCTATTTTTCAATATTTCACGTTTCCTTTTATTTCTGTAATTGAGAAAAAGTTATTTCAAAAGCGAAAAATTAAATCAAGTTAACACAAAAAATAAACAATGAAAAACAGATGCTTTGCACTTTACTAACATATGCTTGTTTACTGTTACATCTTAGTACGTTTTAATACATAAACAATGACTTTTCGCTATTAGTCTTATTCGTCAAAATTATCACTATGTCTGTCTACGATTTCATCACCACTAAGTTTATCATAATCAAAATTTCGAGTTATTTTCATCAACAAAGTTCACTTTTCAATAATTGAAAATTTTTAATTTAATGATCATGTAGTAGTGACAAAATGAATAACATGAAATAAGTGTATTTTGACATTTTTAAGTGATGAATAAATAGCCAAAACTTTATACCTTTATTTGTTCTTGTACAGATAGAGTGCTATATATTGGTAAACAAAGCTTGCTAGCGCAGTCCCATTCAGGCTAAAATGTGGAACTCACATATCTATAGTTTCATATGCTAATAGAAAACACAGAAAATGTAATATGATCAATTTTTTCGTATTGCCTTTCTCTGATAGGCGCCGTATTTTTCATTTTCATTGTTGCTATTCACTCGATAGTTTCCATTTTCGTTGTTCATTTTTCTTAATTTAACATTTTTCTTATTAAAAACATTGGAAGAAGCAGCAAATAGTGTTACAATTTATGACGATAATAGAATGCTGGTTGCTATGTCTGTAATGGATTCATGCACTGGTTTCTATGGTCTGGAATGAAGCCAGCATCTGTAACCCGAGCTATGTCTGCTATGGGGGGGGGGG
>OENT01002578.1:0-16457 GCA_900239685.1 Rotaria macrura
TCGGCCAAAAAATGCGTCATTTTGGCTAGCAACTATCCTTTCTTCTCGTATTCTTTAAAAATAAACCAGATAGATCGACGCAGAATATATGAAAACCTACTAATAAACTTTAAGTAAACTCGATCAGATATATTCTCGGTGAGAATTTCAGTGCTCAACTCTAGTGATGCTGGTTGACCGTTAGCCGGACAAGCTCTAAAACGTGAATATACGAAGTAGTATGGATAGCCATATGATAATGTATATTGTTTTTTCGATTAAACGGCAAGAATGTCTTTGCTAAAGTGATTTTTTTGATATTTTCGTGTGTACCTATGGTTAGATTTGGAAGAATTTCTACGGCACTAATTTTTTAAATTTTTTTCTAGATTTAATTAGTTCTTGTATAACACTAAACCATCATCAAATGACAGAGACCAACGATGATTCTACTATTCTCCTAAATCTCTTGTCATCGAGCGATGTCCAAGGCGTTTCGAATAAAGTACTATCACCAACACAACATTTCATTGAACAACAGCAGATCAATGTTGATCCAATTAACAACAAAAATAAGAAGAAAAAATGCCATGGAAATCGAAAAGAGCAGCACAAAAGACGTAGAGTTCGCCGTCAGCAGCAAAAATTGAACAAGAATCAAAACATTACCAGTACTGATCAAATAGATCCAGAAAATTTGATTGTGATTGATGATACAAGTGATGCGTCAAGCGCAGGAGATCAAGAACAAGTGGAACCATGTCAAGTAGAATCGTTGCTTCTTAATAAACAAAAGGTTCATTTTGTTTTTTATGATTTTTTTCTTTATCTAGAAAGATGCACAAAGAAGTCAACATCAAGTCAGATTAGAAGCAAAGCATAAACGTCAAGAACCGAGTAAAGATAACACCTATGTGAGTCGATCATTCTGTCAACTCTCGATATCACAAAGAAGTTCAAATAAGACAAAGTCAGTCAGTGAAAGAGGTGCATTAGAAAATGAAATATTCAACACAGTGAATAATGATCCTGAACAACACCATACATAGGCACAAGAAGATGAACATGAATCATTCACGAACAATTACATGTCACGATTTAAACCACGTTATCTAAGAGTTTCTGATAAAATATTCAAACAAATGTTATCAAATACAACTGAGTACGGTGAGAAGATCGGTCAATGTTTAAATTCCCATGAAAAGATTCAATTTATCCGTCAAATAACTGAACTTACCAATAATTTGTATTATATTGATTTACAACGTCAATTATGGCAGGATTATTTTGAACTTGGTTTGAAACTAGTTTTATGGAAAACCCGAGTGTCAAAATCGTTTGCTAAATAACATAATACCTGTCGAACATATGGTGTCCCAAAACATATCATTGAAAGACGTCAACAAGCTATCGTACAACAATGTCAGTATACATTAAATCGATTGTTACAATATATCATGCAGTTAGAACAAGAAGTAAAACAGTGACAACCAAGCATTGACCCGATATTTCTATCTACTGCTATCGATGAATGTGTGAAGAGTGCTCAACGCCGACTAGGGCAAGAATTCGATTATAAAAGGAAGATGCTAATATTAAATTCGGATGATCATCAACTCATCAGAAAATTTTATGATCTACAACCTAATGTAGAACAGGTTCGCTTAAAAACTAGATAAAGAACAAATATGAGAAATATTAATTGGTATATTGTTCTTTATTTTAGCTAAGTGTTGCTAAAAAGATATGGCAAACAACATTCGATGTATTAAAAGCTAAAGAACACGAAGAGATTCTTCGCAAACGGATTTATTTGAAAAGATTACCCAATACTTGTGACAGAACGATAGACCAATCTTTAGATTACGTCAAACCTTTTCTTTCAAGTCAAGTTCTGGATAAAGATCGACGCGCTAGTTTAATATCCAAATTTTCAAAAATGATTACACAATACAAATTTGATTTAAAGATTTTAAACCTTGATACAATTCAAAATGTGATACGTGGTCATCAACAAGTACTTTGAGATTTACAGAGTCGATTATCACAATCATGTGATGAAGTATTCAGGGAAGCCATCGAAAATCGTCGATTAGCAATGGAACAACGCCATCAAGCCTATTTGAAAAATAAACTGCATACTTTTTTCGACGAAGCTACGACGGCATCAAACGAATGAAGCAGTTTCGTAGTCGTCGGAGCACTCTTTCAATTTATACTACTATAACTGCTTCGTTACCATTCATAGAAGTCGATTTGAACTTGACTTCTCAACAAATGTCTATGTTTATTAATGGTCTCAAATATATCATACCATGTCAAAATCTTTTTTCTCGTAAATCTATCGAACAAAGGACACAAGAACAATATCAAAACATATCAGCGACAGTAAAGAGTTGTCTGGAAAATCATCGAATAGTAACGATAGATGGCCGAGCAAAGCATGCATTTGAAACTTTAAAGTCTATGTTATATAACTTATACTCAAGAAAGTTACCAAGAAAACTAGTAATATGTGCACCTCGTGAATACAAAACCGTGCAGAGTATTCAAAAACTTCTTCGACAACGATCAGATATTGTTATACGTCGAACGGATAAGAGCAAAGTATTCTATATTGGCAAAGTATCTGATTTTGAACGAAAGGCCGAAGCATATATGTTAAAAACTGAAGCTTACGACGAAATCAAAGGTGGATATTGTCCTCTAGCAAATAATTTTTATGCTGTACAAAATTTACTTAACTATCTCATCAGTAAAAAAGCTCTAAGAAATCAACAACGTAGTGAAATGCTACCAAGATTAAATAAACTAGAATTAGGTCATTATCATGGGTTGCCGAAACCACACAAAGTAATCATCTTTTAATCAATATTGAAACTTTTAAAATCTTTTGTTTCTATAGCCTGGAACACCACTACGACCAATGATTGCGTGTATCAACGGTCCAACAACATTAGTTTCGAAGATTTTGAATGATCTACTAGCACCTATTTTTCTACATGTTGCTCGTGAAACCACATTTATCATTGGTATAGGTGTAATTAGAAAATTGGAAAACTATGCAGTGAATGGTCGTTTAAAATCGACAACAAAATTTACTACAATGGATGTCACTGCTTTGTATACAATGATACCAAGAGAAGGTGCTTTATTAGCACTGATGAGATTCTTTGATAAGCATTTACAGAACAAGAAACTAGGATTTTTATCTATAGACTACATTATGAGGATGGGTCGTTTAATATTAGATACTAATTGTTTTGCTTATAACAATAAATATTATAAACAAACACGTGGTGGAGCTATGGGATCTGCTTTTACACAAGTACTAGCCAATATCTACATGTATGAATGGGAACGAGATTTAATACAATATCAAACAACGAAGAATGAGATCTAAGGGAGGTATTTTGTTATAAGACCTGTAAAATAGGCTGAATTTTTTTCATCCGTCAATTTTTTAAATAGATATATTGATGATATACTCATGACTACGAATGAGAACATAGATGACATTCAACTATTACTACAAAAAGCGAACAATAAAGATATAAATATCAAAATTAATTATGAAATCAATGCATCGGTCCATTTGTTAGACGTTATGATTATTATTGAACAAGGTCCATTGCGCACATGTATATATCATAAGCCAACAGCAACACATTATATCCTGCCGTACACATCAGATCATCCATGTCATATTCATCTAAATATACCATATGCTGCATTGTTAGGAGCTGCTAGAACATGTTATAATGTAAACGATTTCAATTCTGAACGAATTCGTATTGAAATCTCGCTATTATTGAATAAATATCCACCGAATTTTATTTCAAAGCAATTTTATAGATTCTTTAATGTCAATAATGCAATATCAGTAGTGAAGGCGTTACCTGAGAAAGATTATAATCGACTACACTGGAAATCATTAAAACAACCAACAAGACGGGAAAAGAAGTTAAGCACAATGTTACAGGACCCAATTCAATTGCCAACAGTATTGAGCCGACTAACATGGAATGAAAGCATCATGTATCCACGATTTCGATACGATAGCTCTATAGCCGTCGATTATCGAAAACAAATCTTCCAATGGTGGGAAAAACATTATATAGACCACGAACCAACACTGAAGAGTTTGAAAATTAAATTCATAACAGATATTCATCCGACATTAGAAAATTGTATCATATTCAAAAAGCCACCAAAGGCCATCCTTACTAAAATGGAACCTAATAAAAACGGAGCATCTCAAAATATATAAATCAATCTCAACACTGACTACATGTATCAACACTCAACTTCTCTAAAAACAATTCTGTGTTTTTTTTCCTTAAACATTGTAACAAAGTATACTTAAAATAAGAATAAATGCACCGAATACCTCAACAATATATATTATTTCCGATGAAGTAGAATAAGAAACACACACTTAATTCCTATCGCATTCGGTCTGGACTAGTGATAAACATGATGCCAGAAAACTAAGACAATACCCAAACGTTAAGAAATCGAAGCCTACAAACAAAACCCAAAACCGAAACATCAACACATTCAATCTTTTGAATAAAACTGCTCCATTCAACACATGAAGAAATAAATCTTACCGGGAAACACAAGATATTTCGAAAAACGGTATATGATACCCATATATTCAATCGAAACATCGAGAGCATTAAACTAATTCACGAGGAAAAATCCTACAAACTCAGGCACTGAACTCCATCCATAAATGAAAGACCACACCATCGATAAAGGGATCGAAAACTCCACAGAATGTATTCCGTAAAACAACAAGTGGGCACATCCGTCATTGTCTAGTGAAATGATAAAAGCACCGACTACACCCAATAATCAAATCACAACAAGAACACACCAAGAAAGACAACTTCAACAAACCATTGAAAAACGAAATAAGCATAATTAGCCACATTACAAGGTATTACGCCAAAGAACTATTCACGTAACCATATACCCATAGCACTAACAAAATACCAATCAATCCTTAGCGCATTAGCAACCATTTTACCTGATGGAGAACCCTTAAGCAATGTTCGAAATGGGCCGTAAGTGCTTGTGTAACGTAAAATGGATCGATGTATATAGGTACCAGTGGTAATCTAAGTTAGTTGATATATATATATATATATATATATACGATCGATTTACATGCACGTATGTTACAATATACCAACAACAAGAATGGAGATGGTGATGTCGTAGTAGCGCAATTGGGGTCGATAATTAAAAGTCAATAAGAATAATTCGGATTACACCGAACTTAAGTTAATACAAGTATGTTTTCTTCGTTTACACCTAATATACGTTCAGTACGCTTCTACATACATACACTTTATTCACTTTCTGACCAACACTCTTACAACTCCTTTTCCTCTTTTCTCTTCCCCTTTTCGAATAAACCACACGCATATATAGGGAACCAAAAACAGGAGAGAAAACTAGAGAGAAATTACGAAGAGAAGAAGAGATAGTGAGAGAAAGAGAGAAGAGAAAATAGATGAGGAGAAGTAGGAAAACGAGAAAGAGAGGTAAGGTTACGTATTACTCGATTGAGAATATGAAAATGATGCGTGTCTTTTGACGCAACATCAATTAACCATTTTCATGGGACGGTCGTTCCTTGTTTGATGCAACATCAATTAACCATTTTCATGGGGCGGTCGTTCCTTGTTTGATGCAACATCGATTATCCATGTTCATGGAAATGACCTTCATCATATCATGCAACAATCGTTATCCCTACCAAGTTAGGATAATACACTCGTTGATGCTGTATCAAACAAAAGGACGACCACCACTCAATATTCCGCTGGTTGTCACTGATCAGTTAGGATAGCTTGATTCTCGGCACAGCTTGGAATTATTATATTAACACATCAACCCACACACTCACCCACACCCACACCCACGCTCTCTTATATTTAGTGCTAGGAGACTTCCTTTGTGTCTACTATAATTTCTCATGACTCGTTTCTTTATGAAGTTTTAATGTTTCTCAAGATACCTGATGAAGATCCTGAAAAGATAGAAACATGTGGTATGACTTCCTTGAAACATTTCGCTTCGGTATCTTAACACACCCACACCCACACCATATATGTACCCCTATGGAGAGGGTGGTGTGAGTCACCTTTTGGGGGCGTCAGGAATTCTCTGGGAGGGAGGCCCTGAAACCCCATGGGATTTCTCGACTCAAGGGCTTTGCCTTAAATGGAGGGGGTGGGGAGCATCAAAATTCGCACTCTTAAACTTCCACTCATGATTTTTTCCAAAACATATGTATGTTGCAGAAAAACTATATACGTTTGCAAAATGAACCAGTGCAAAAAGAGTGGCAGTAAAGGCTCGTTTTTCAGATTTAACATGTAGTATTCGATAAAGTTTTGGATAACGCTTCTAGACTGGTTCGTATTTAAATAATTTGAAAATCATATTGGCGAGAGTAAATTGTGCTCCAGGAGAGAAATGAAGGGTGGCTTATGAAAAGTAATGTTTTTGCTGATTTTTAGACTCGCTCGGTACGGTGGGTGTTTCTCAGTGAAGGTTTTGTCGAATCGAAAAATGAGTAGATATTCGTGATCAGCGTGAAGAAGCAAATGAAATGATGTGTGTTTGAGTATGAATTGCTATGTGTGGTAACTTTGAATTATGTGCACCTTAACCATCGTTTGGTTTGTTTGCAATGAGAAAAAGTACAAAGGAAATAAAGAAAGAATACAACGAGCACATGTTGTACATAAAATCACAGATAAAATTGCGAAAGACGAAGCTACGAAATAAAAAATATTCACACTTGATTGATTCAGGCGATAAACTACGTTGTAAAAAAGAAAATATTGCAAACAACTATAAATACTAAAATCGTATGGAGACTAGCTTCACATTAAAAGCATTGTTCGATATCGTTTGGTACGTAACCTTTTTGATTTATTGATACTTTTATCGTAACTGTATGCTTTATTTTGAAAATGCATTAACATAAATAGCAATTTCAGAAAAATGACGAAAGATAAACATGAATTATCGTAGTTTTATTAAGAAATTGAAAAAGGGAACGTACAGAAAACTTAAATTACTAGAAAAAGTTGAAATCTACACTAATCTTGTTCGAATTCTTAAAAATCGAACTTTTCAATTGAATATGTTTCATTTCAATTTAGAATAGCTACAATAGAAGGTCTAAAAGACAGTGCCGCATTTTAGTGTAGCTTGGTTTGCTAATATCAGTAGGATGTACAGTAAAATTAGATGCATTCAAGAAAACTCAAAAAGAAAACGATGCATTCTCAAAGGGAAAATTGGAAAGGTGTATGATGTAGTAATAAACATAATATGATTCAATATAAATTATTCGGTACGAAAATTAGTCAACGAAAGTGAATGCTTCAATCATTTAATAGACTGGTGGATGAGCATGCATTTAATCAGTTGATCATTGAGATTATATTACTTTCTTGAATTATTCGAATCTTCAATTAAAACTTTAAGATTTGCTTATGCCTGCATGAAAAAGTACGTAGAAAGCTATAACAAGGAACTGTAGTGGAACCCGTACATAAACAATGCAAAATTTAAAATGAATTAGAACATCGAGAAGTCGCATGAGATGCACAGAATTCGTCATGGGTATTCGTATAAATATTTGCTGATGCAAGTTTTAAGATTTCAGAGTGTTTTCTTAGCATCGATTACAGTTTTCGTTTTTCTTTTCATATTTTCATCAACCAGTTTATAAGTACTAACATAATTATCTCAGAATGATGGTTGACCTTCGAATTATTAATTGCACCATCGTCAACAGTATATTTTGAAATTTAGAAACAGCTATCATTTGAGTTTTGAACATTTGGTGATGATCGACTAATGAAACTTTGGGGGTTGTAAAGGGCGAGGGTCGATAAGACCAGAAATCTACCGAAGACAAATATGCCATGAATCCGTTTCAGAATACTTCACAACGACGCTAACCAATCTTGTACCGTGAAATTTGATTGAAAAACTCTAACATAACCGTTCCACCCCATCAATCAGAGAACGATTATTTCTACTCTGTTTTTCATAGCAATTCAGAGCCATTTAACCACAAGCATTCCGAAATGCGTCAAGATAGGTACCAGTCGACAGGTCACTTGGAGAACGTTCTAACGGTGCATAAACATGGCGAAGAAAACCTTGACTTGGTAGTAAGGTTCATTGCACGATGGACCGTCGTGCATGGAAAGCGCAATTTTTGAAGAATATTGCTGATATTCTTGTTAGCAGGAGAATATCCAACCACAGCAAAATAGATACTAGCCGAAAAATCATTTCGAGAGCTTTCTGATGGTGCATAAACATGGAGAAGAAAACCTTGGCCTGATGATATCGTCCATTACACAGTGAGGCCCCGTCCTTAGATATCGCAGCTTTTAAAGAATGTCGCTGATGTTTCAGTAACGGGTAGAATTTCTGACTCTTGTGAGGTGTATTGAAGTGGAACCCTGATCTCAGCATAAGCTTCCAGTAGTGGTTGATTTCGATACAGTCGAGAGAAAACTATCGGTGTCGTAGCTATGGTTGACCTGCTCATGAGACCGGTAGGTTTAAAATGGATGTCCTGATAGTGACCATTAAGAAAAGATATATGTAAAATACGAAGCATGGCGAAGAACGGTTAATTTTATAGTACGTAAATATATTTTTCGATCCACTTATTTTTTTAATCTATGTTTATGCCTCATCAATACTGCCCATGTGATAACGTGTTTGAACGAAGTTCAAGTGTCAGACCATTGAAGTTACCCTCCCTTCAATTGTTTCTGTCTATTCGAATGATGGAAATGGTATCGGCTGATGCGAAATGTTGCGACTCGTGTCGTGGTTCATATTATGATTGAAAGAAGAGATGTTCTGAATTCCGTGATATTTTATCGAAAATCTATGAATAGATGTCATTAGAGGATGATGTTGAAAGTGAGGTAGATTAAACGCTTGTTTTGAAACATTACATTGGTATTCAGTTTGTCTATGATTGTTTTAGAAAGATTACATGGATACAAGTGCTGATGGTCCACCCAGTGCCTTATTTGCAGAGGATTCAGGCAATGACACAAACATGGATGATTGATTAAATGAGCCCGGTCAAATATACCCTGATTTAATTGCGCATTCCGAAGATGGATTCATTACGTTGTCAATGAATTGCACAATCTCGTCTCATCAGTAAGGGAGCTACTATCGAAATTTATAAAGATGGCATGTGTCAGAGAGGCTTATAACTTTTGAATGGAAGGTCATAGCGAGTTGTGGTTTTCAGCATGCAGCAGATAACAATTTGGGACACATGTTGGCATGTGGAGGATGTTTTCCCAAAGTACTTTTCCACGCTAATATTACTAGTAAGTGAAATTTAGGGGAAAATTAGTGACTTTTCCATAAGAAATGTTTTTCCCAAATTCTATAATTTATAGCGTCCTCTTCCAAATAGTATGAAAGCAACTAAGACATTTTGCTTCCTCGAGATACTAGAGGTTCTTAAGAGAACTTTTCGGGTTGCAAAACTAGTCGAAAAAAATTTCTTTTGAAAAAGTCACTTATTTTCCCCTGATTTTGCCTACTAAAATTAGCCTGGAAAAGAACTTTGGGAAAACATCCTCCACATATCAACATGTGTCCCAAATTGTCATCTGCTGCATGCTGAAAACCGCAAATCGCTATGACTTTCCATTCAAAAGTTATAAGCCTCTCTGATACATGCCGTCTTTAAAAATTTCGATAGTAGTTATTTTTCATCATTTGTGGATCTGCACTCTTTGATTAAGGAAATGTTGTGTTTGTCAGCATTATATCGCGAGAGATTGCGAAACAATTCCATCAAACGATCGAAGTCTTATCTTTCTTATGAAAAACGTTTTCATACCTGAAGGAGCTCGATGTTGTGGTGAACAAATTTTCAATGATCAATTAAATGTAGATGCAATCGACCAAATTAGGCCATCAGTCGTGCAACTCATGAAATTCAATGCCAGCGACATGCAATTTTCAATTGATCAATGGCGGATTCGCTTCCAGGAACAGAAGCGCTTGAATTTTGAAGATCCATGATCTGTATCTGACTCTGACGATGAATGCAAAGTTTTAATCTGCTTATCAAAGCTTCAGTTTGGAAACCTTGTCTGCCAAATATCAGAATCTGGTATTCTAAATTCCAATAATAGATCCATCCAGATCGCAGTTGCTATCTTGCTGTACAAAGTGCAACTTGAAATGCCGAATGCATTTTTGGTAGTTCTATTTCAACTTCCAGACAAAAGAACAGTATATAAATGCATCGAAAGTGATCCCATGACATTGATGAATCGATTCGTACCAAAGAATCTAGGATTTTTTCACATTCGACGCAATGAAATAATTCATCAACATACATCAACACTTTCTCAATATCTCATGTGTCAAAATGAACCCAATACGGCAATTCTTACAATCGACAGTGCATATATATATATATATGTCCAAGTGAGTGTAGATTGTCATTTTGTACCGATTACATGGCAGCTTGCCTTCTTTTCGAAATCTAGGAACAATGAATTTCAACGCAAATAATTCAATCTTCATAAAAAGTGATCACTACTGAAATCAATGCTGATAGTTTCGGCTACCGGCTAACTTATTGCTTGAATCGGACCATTTTTGTCTAATCTTTCCAACAATGATGCATCGATAATGCAGAACATATTACATCGAAATACAGATGATATATGCAATTGGTTTGAACGGGGTACGTTAATCTAGTATACGAAAAAAAATAAGGAATATTTTCCAAGGATGATGTGATTGTAATGGACCGAGGCTTTCGAGATTGCGTGCATGCTATGGAAGATCTTGGCTTAAATGTCGTGTTTCCTCCGTTTCTCAACGGTCGCCGACAATTTACTGCATCGGCAGCAAATCAATCTCGATTTTTAACCAATGTACGGTGGGTGACCGAAGCAGCTAGGGCGGAATAAAAAAGTTAAAATTTCTTGCCAACACGGTACCGAATTCTTCTTTGCCAAATCTTGAACAACATGTATGCATTGTTTGCTCAATTATTAATTGATACTGATCACCAATAAAAAGCTCAAGCATTGAAGACATCGTAATTGTTGACCAAATGATATCAGTAGGAAATCAAAAAATAACTTCAAAGCAATAAGCTCCACTGCTATCTAATATTTCTGATGTTAAGATGTACTTTATGCATTCAGTTTCTTCAGAAAAATAACTTAAAAAATAATTCTTCTAAATTGGAAACAATTAATCATGCCGACATTCTTCTTGAATTTCCAGTCATGTAAGAGGATGAAATCTTCAATAATATTACATTAGGTACCCATTCGTTTTTCGAAAATTTTCTACATAAATCTATCCTTCTTTTGTTACATAGGTACCTATCAATTGAAAAGAGCACGTCCATATGCAAAGGAATGTTTTAGTACAACGGATCTTAGTGGAGCAGTAAATTACAATATCCGACGCTGCCGAGAATTTCCATATATTATTCGAGTTTCAAAGCAGTCAGCCCACATCAACCAAACGACATATCATCCGGTCATTCGATTCTCATCTGACTATATATTATATTGGTGGTGTGACTGCAAATGTGACACTCGTTTCGTCGGATTCTACTGCCACATCACCTCTGTAGTGTGGTTTTTGTCCTATGCAAGATGGCAAAGGTAGACAAACAGTATGCCATCAGGAGCTTCCATCCATTTCTTCACAGATGCGGATGAACTTCTGAATTTATTTGATTCAGACAGCGAACTTGACGACGACCACGATGATGAAGCTAATTTGTGATAATACACAACACAGAACATCTGGAAGAACACTTTATTTTCTTAAACTATGCTTCTCGTAAACTTCCGTACAATACACCTGGCCTTGATTATTGAAAAACCACAAGAACCTCTGGTCTGCACAGTGATGACTTCATCGCTATGAAATTTATCGCCCACAGAAAACACATCTCAACATCTTTTGTGCCTCAAGCTCTAACTAGATAGTCCCTATCCAATCACACAGGTTCTACAGTAGTACTCTCCAATGGATGTCCACTTTCGAAGGAATGATTATCATTTACCCTAAATTCTGGTACCCTGAATGTATCCCTGAATTCAATCCACATTTGTGGATAATGAAATCGAAAAAGTGAAAACTGGTAACAAAGTAGGGATTTTGATTTAGGGATTTTTATATTTAGGGAATTTTTTTACGAATTTCGTATTGAGCCCTTTTCGAATATTAGACGTATTATCATCAGAACTGTAAGAAGTCCCAGTCAAGGAATGGAACTGTTCGATTATTCAGTTGTCTATGAAAACTATGGATCTAGTCACCAGATCTTCCGAGAAAAGCGTGAAGCTGAGCATCAGATGCTTTCGAGAAAACCGCAACTGAGCATCAGATCCTTCGGAAAAGTATGGAACTATTTGCCGGTTCTCTTCGACAAATATCGAACTGGTCATCAGATGCTTTCAAAATGTATGCAACTGATCACCAGATGTATGGCAACATTGTTCGCAAGTTCCAAATATTGATTTTAGATAATTGGTTGCCGTAAGTAAAGGAGAATGACTTGCGATACAATGTGTCTGCTATATTGTACTTTAGAAAAAAATCCCTACTTGGTTACCAGTTTTCACTTTTTCGATTTCATTACCCACAAATGTGGATTGAATTTAGGGATACATTTAGGGTACCAGAATTTAGGGTAAATGATAACCTACCTTTTCGAAGTTATATCAAAATACGCAGGCTATTTTTGAGAAAAGCTATCATTCTGACAATCTACTCCTATGTTTCGCCCGCAAGCCGAAAAATGAGGAATCTCTCCTCATCATGTCAACTCCTTATCCCTCACAAACTTCCTTTAACTGATCACAAATCTAGTGTTCAGACGAAGAAAACTTTGAAAATCCCCGTTTCAGTAAAAACGTCGATTCATTATACAATGGTCCATACCATCAGGCCACGGTTATCTTCGCCATGTTTATGCACCGTTAGAACGTTCTCCAAGTGACCTGTCGACTGGCACCTATCTTGACGCATTTCGGAATGCTTATGGTTAAATGGCTCTGAATTGCTATCAAAAACAGAGTGGAAATAATCGTTCTCTGATTGATGGGGTGGAACGGTTATGTTAGAGTTTTTCAATCAAATTTCACGGTACAAGATTGTTTAGCGTCGTTGCGAAGTATTCCGAAACGGATTCACGGCATATTTGTCTTCGGTCGATTTCTAGTCTTATCGACCCCGTCTGTTCATTTTTTATTNATTAGCATTTGGTAAGGCATGTGGCTACGGAGTTATTTTCTTGATAGAGCCGCACTTTTGAAAGAACAAATCATAGATAATATCTACTTCTATTATCATTTATAGTTTTAAACAATAATGTAACGGCGTTAACGAGGGCATGAGCATAGTGTAATTGCTATTTTTCGTTTGGATTTCATTACGTACAAATTTAGTTCTTAAAAAATGGGAATTTGATGAAACACCAACAAATGGTGCTTGTATCAACCCTGCAGGAGGAGTCTTGCGTTTAGAAACGCTTACTACAATAGTCAGTACTATATTATCATTAAAGCACACAAGTAGTAACTTCTCTCTAAAAAAACCGTATCCGATAAAACCCGCAGAGCGTTTCCGAGACACAGTTTTCAACGCTTCGGAAACCAAGAAACGAAGAAAAAAATCGTTCGCGTAACAACCTCGGAAACGACTTAAAGGTTTCCGAAGTTGCACTGTTCCCGATCTGAAGTGAGAACTATCGGATCGCACGAGATCAGGTCGACAGTTCTGCAGACCAAACCCTGCTCGAGCAGCCGATTAAGATGCGGGCAAGTTACTGAATCCTGCAGGAACTCCTTGATAATCGGTGGAAAGTAGCCGCAGAAACCAGTCGGGATACTTCACCAAAGTTTTTCCAATGATTTCCATCGACTCTTGCCGTAAAACACAGCAAATGAGTAGAACTCAGTACAAAAACTTGGCAATGCTGTCGGCATGTCTGCTACTTCCAATTTGCCACCGATTTCACGTGCTTTCCTACAGTATACAGTCACTGTACCACATCTTTTCTACCAAATCTTTAAGCTTTCAACTTTCAAAATCGAACTCACCATTATTAATTCCTCATTATATATAGAATCTTAGACACAAGTGAAAAAACTAACGATTTTCTCTTCGACTCATATGACCCGTGACCCTAGTGCAAATAGTAATATCGATATAACTGTTCTCTTAATTCATACCACGAAGCATAACACGTATTTTCTCAGATTATGAAATACACAAAACACTTTTTAAGCATTCTTTTAACTCAGTTCATCATTGAATAATAACATACAAAAAAACCAAATTATCTAAATCCGTCGGAATTTTCATTACTGCACTATTCTGCAGCAAAAGATACTAAGCCTTTATAGGATAATAGTATTTTCCCAACGAACCGATTAGAAAAACCCAATACCAACAAGATTTATTTTAACCCAGCAAAATTCCTGATTCTAAAAGTTGCGTTTCTGGCCAATAGAAGTACCAATCCAGGAACGGATAACGGATTTAAATTCGTGGGCCCCGATAATCTATTGCAAAGTTCGATCAAAATGGAGAAAGGAGTTTAGCTTAAAAATCTTACTTTTCAGCACTTGGATTTCTGATTGCCGTGATTTCGTACGAATGGAAGCTCATATGGAAAAAGCTATCACGGATTCAGATTTATTTCCTTGAAGTGGTGATATTTATTTGATCAAAAGACGGAAATTTCTAAAAATTGGGTACCGTTGCATTAGTTTTGTGGATCATCGGACATAATGCTTGGCAGATTTCATTTCATATATAACAGGGTTCACCATTGTGGGAGTAATTCATCGGGTTTCCGCCTGTTAAATGGAGCTCATTAGTATTATCTATTCATCCTACTTTTCACGTATTTTAAGCATATGTCCCAAAAGAAGAGTTTTTTATCTGATTTCTGTATGCGTCAGTCAGTTTATTTCTTCGAAATCAGAAAGTTATATTTATAACTCCAGTGCAGAACTTCTTCAGTCGAATCCAGTATAAGTCTTAAAGACTCTTATGGCCATATAGTGTTTCCGTCTTTTTGAAATTTCAGGAATAAAAGGCAGAATCGCATAAGTGCTTCGCTAAGAATATTTATGTGTCCCAAATCTTAATTGATCTCTTATCATGAATAATTCAAAATCGAGACTTCTTATGAATTTTAGACAGAATAATATTATTTCAAAACTATGGAGTCGTTTCAGGTTTCGAAAAAGTGATGAATAAATTAGTGACCCGTAACTAAGAGAGTTATAAACACTGAAAAAGCAGTTTCAATTGAACCAAAGATACCTTAAATTAGGCGGAAATTAAGATTCGGAACGAAAATTTGAGCACCTAAAACGTTCTTGCGAGATATTTTGAACATGGATTATGGGCTATTTTGTGAAACATTCAGAAGTTTTAAAACTGTGGAAACCTTTAATAGGTTCACGAATACACGAAAACCGATTTCGGTATTCCAGTAAACTTTTTCAACACGCAGTACGCTCGGAAACCTAAAAGGTTTGCGATGAAAGACTTTGGAAACCGGAATGATGTTCTCCGATACCCATTCGAATACCAGCTCACGTTTTCTGGTAATATTAGTTTCCTACAGTACACTAACGGATTCCTATGGCAGAGTTTGGTTCCCGACTTTAAGAAAAAAATATTCCAGAATACCTGAAAGACATTTAATTCGATGTTATTGGGAACCGCACAGTTTCCGCGTAGGCGTGCGACAGCTCCAGCTCCATAACTCTCGAGAGCAGCCCAAAAGAGCTGGTGAACAGCTCGAACTCTCCGAAGCTGGAGCTCCAAACATCTCTAACTAAAAATAGTTCACATTACGAACTACAACTCATTCCATCACTTTTCGAGCCCTCTCCCAGGGGGGGGGTACCCATAACTTTGCAAGCGCTCTCCCAGGGGGTACTCCTAACTCTTCAAGCGCTATCCTAGAGGGTTTCCCTTACGAAGGAGTGGGAAATTAACGTTACACGATCACAGTAACGGAAAAACGATTCTTCCAATAATTTAGCAGGAAAAGGAATTTTAGACAAAACAAGAGATTTTTATAAAGGTTGATGAAAGAAAATCAGGCTCAGGGAATCCGAATCTGCTATCAGAATTCGAAATAAAATTCCCTTAATTCCTCGAGAACCCTCCTTGGGCCCACAAAATCGATTCCAATATTTTCAAATTCAGATGGGATCTTCGGATTCCCCGACCCCGATTTATATTTCTCAACCGTTATACTGTATAGCGTTTTCTTTGAGAAAGTAAGCGAATTTTTAAAAGGTTTTACCACAGGAAATCGGATTCGGGGAATCCGGAGATGCCATCTTAATTTGAAAATATTGGAATCGATTTTGTGGGCCCAA
>OENT01002579.1:0-20255 GCA_900239685.1 Rotaria macrura
TACAGTGGAGTACGAGTAGAGTAGCAGTGGAGTAGAGTGGAGTAGCGTGGAGTACGAGTGGAGTAGCAGTGGAGTAGCGTGGAGTACGAGTGGAGTATCAGTGGAGTAGAGTGGAGTACCGTTGGAGTATGGAGTAGTGGAGTACCGCCTTTTCCCCTTGGGTACACCCAAAAATTTTCACTGAATAAATTATTCAGTCACACATCCTTCAATAGAAATACAATTGAGATAGATGGATATAAGCTCATTTATTTTTCTTTAAACATGAAGTAATAATAATTCATGATTTGTTTTCAGAAAAATCAAACTTAAGATAATTTATATTCATTATGACTAGAAAGTGTGCTACAGAAACTTTCTCCTCATCTACAAATATCAAAAATGAATGGCGAATGTTCAAAAAGTTTTCAGAAATTCAGACGAAAAGTTAACCTCAACACGTTTCTTTGTGATATAAACTCGAGAAATAGGGCGGTATGCACTCTATCGGCTGTGTAACTGATTTGAAAACAAAGTGTCGGAAGGGGTAACAGACAAAAATGTCCCGATGAAAAAATGTACCTGAAATATTGCACCTCACAAAAATGTTCTCTACAAACATGTCCCCAGCAAAAATGTACTACGAAACAAAGTCCCTGGATGTAATGTTTTCGTTGATTATTATTTTTTTATTTTTCAATTGAATGTTATATTAACACAGATGACGCCTTAAGAAAAGAAATATATCGATGCATCTATTCGTGATTTGTTGTAGAAGATTGGACTAGTTCATAAAGAATTCAATAGAAACGAGAGTACATTTTACTTAACTAATGATTTTTGTGCTAAACTTTCTTTTTTTGTTTCAAGTGGAAAATGATTTGGAATTTTATTCTTTTAATTATTTTTTGTGCAGGATAATGTCCTGTACGTAATTCTATGGTTAACTATAACTCCTATTTCAGAAAAAAAATCTAGAAAAGAAAGGACATTTTCGACCGAATTCTCAGAAGGCTCACAATAGTTGACAGTTTTTAGAGATCCTCTTGGTTGTCCACTCTAGAAATTTTCACTCTAGGTGAAAATTGCAATAAAACGAGAGAGAATACTGTTCTATAGACCTTCATTTTATCTTGATCTCCTTGCCTGGTTTTCGATGATTTCAAATTTTATTCTACAAGCATCATATTGACAAGTGAAGCTAATTACATTTAAAGCTAATTACTATACGCTCACATTGTTCTGTTTTGTTTTTGAATGAATTAAGTTTTTCGCTACACTTGTCTTTCAGTTCTGAAATGAAATTCAACATAGCATTCTTGCTTGACGATTGGATATCCCGACGACCAAACAATAACCTGTGTATGATCAAATCACTATGTTCTTTATGCACAATAATAGCTTAAACGTTTAGAGAAAAATCTGATCCACTGCGTAGAAACGATCGGTGATCGATCTCACGATGTTTACAGATGATTTTCCTTGATATTCATGCTTAGAATGAAAATGTTCATTGTTCTTAAATCAATCAATATAAATTATATTTCATATAGAAGTATTTTGACGAGAGGTATATTAGTAGAAATTACACAAATTATTCACCATTATCAGATTTAATAGTTAGCTAAAAGCTCAGCTATTCCATTTATTCCATGCCAGTGGTTCAGAGAAAATAGAAAGCTACGACTTCAAAGCAATAGTGCACGGTGAAATCTTTTACGTCGTTCATTTTATTGTTAAAGATCGATAGTAGGAACGGTTTTACTGTCTCCATACATCGATGTGTTAGAAAACCGAGTTAGAAGTGTCATTGGCAGCAAATTTCAAAGAAACAACAGTCTCTTGAATAATAAATCATTCATTTATCAACGACATTTTATAAAGTCAACACAATACTTTATTCTTAAACATAATCAAGACATTGATTCCCCTAATCATCAGAGAAACCAATTCATATACTGCAGATTCACATGATTTCTTAATAAAAAGTGCTTTCTAACATGGTAACATATTTGATAAAAATTTCTTGTTCTATTAATTACAAACTATCATCGTTAATAGATGTTTTTCTCTAAAACTTCAGAAAATATTTCAATTAAAAACCCAGTGCATTCGTAACCGAAGGTAATATGTCTTCAGGTGTGTGCGTTGAAATTCGTTTAAGGGAATGTTTCTTATCAAATGCATGATATTAATCATATTTTGAATGTATAGTACTCAACTTCTAATTTCCTTTGCAATATACTTCTTAGCACATAATTGTACTTGTTGATGTTCTTTAGTAACTTGTAATAATGTTTCTAGCACATATTGTCAACAAGTGATCTTACTTTCTCTTGTTTTCGGATCCGATGAGGTCTTGTCTAGAGGTCTATTTGTTATGTTCATATAGACTAAGAACAAATATTATTTCTTGGAAAACATGGCTTGTTTTAACACGGCCATGTTAGGCATATCAACACAATTGATAGTTATGATTGTCAATGATAAAAAGAAAACATTAATTAGTTAATTAATTTCGAGATACAATTGTCGAGGTAGTATATAAATAAACATATCAGCGAACATGATTCTAAAAATTATTAATAGAAGTCAATGAAAAGAAACGTCAGATTAATTCATAATGTTCAGTTCATCCTTTTTCAAGTAAAACACATAGAAACGAATCTCTTTTAATTAGAAATTTGACGATGTTTTGTCTTAACAGACGAGTACTACTCATTTGAATTCTTGATAAGAATATCATGCCCTCATATTAACATGAGTTAAAGATGATAAATGACGTTATGTCATATTTGTGTTTATTGTTACTTGTTCATTTTTTATTTTAGGAATCAACTGTGTTTATTTTTAATTAGAATACATTAGAAAAATTTAGCTCCTTTAAAATTAATCTAACTAAATGATGAACAACATCTATCATTAATGACATCGACGTCTTATATTTCTGTTCATTGATTGAATTAGAACAATTAATTCTTTTCGAAAAATACTGCCACTAGCCAATGTATAAATATAAAATGGCATACTACTTGCAATAAAAGCAAGAAGTAGTTCAATATTATATAAGAATGTTTTAATAACATCTTCTAATTTTGATCCAGAACCAAATGGTTTAAATGTAACATAAAATTTTTGACTAACTTGTGGAATGCATAATACAATCAGAAGAAGTACTTGTACTAGAAGCATAATAAGTAATTGACGGTTAGTTCTTCTCAATTGTATGTCTCTATGATCTGAATGTTCAGTAGTAACTGAATGATGTTCAATATTTCGGACACGATTGTGTACACGATGAATATTTGAAATTGTCAATAGGCCAAATACAATCATTAAAATCAATGGAATCAATATTGATACAAATGCATATGTCAGATCATTGATTAGACGACATATCCCATTTATACCATAGCATTTCAATGGTGCATCATCAACATTAGCTCTATAACAGTAGAGCATGTAGCTGTAAGTAAGAAGCGATAGAATTACAATGAAACATAATTCCCGTTTCACATTTTTCATGTTGCTTATATGTCGACGATGAATATTATCAGATGAGATAAACCATCGATCGATTGTCGCCAATGTAATCAACCATATTGACATGGTTCTTGTCGTAAATACAACAAAGGCACGAAATTTACATATCCAATCTATTGTATTCGTTGGATCCAGTGCCCATCCAGCTAATATTCGTGTAGGAATCCCGATGAAAATTGAAACAAGACTAATGAATGATGAAGCTAAAAACAGAAATGCACACGGATTCGATCGTAATTTTCTTTGCGATAGAACAAGACAATTGAGGATATTTCCAAATATACCAAAAACAAATACAGTAGTCGCTAAATACAGATTGAGTTGTTGTGAAATGTTATTTAATGTATCTATGATATAAATATCTTCTGATGATGTCATTGTTACTACGTAGGTCCGAATGTTTTTAGGTATTCAATTGTATAGTAATGTATGTTGAATAAATAGTATTGTGACTAAATTTCAAACTTTTTATACTTTCAATACGACGATAGATTTTATTTGAGATCTGAAAAGGAACAGAAAGCACAACATAGATATAAATTGCGATGCAATTTTGGTGTAACTAGGTAAATAGTGTTTCTTTTTTTAAAACCTTTCAGGTTTATTTTTGGAAAATATAAAAATAAACGCTAATTAGAACAAAACCGATGAAATAAATAATGATCATCTGCCTTTTCCCCTGTTAAAATGGTCTGTTAAAAATAGATATCATGCGATTTTTTAAAGGTAAACATAGAAAAAATCCGGCACATCTTATAATGAAGTACTCAACATTCAAGTTACTTTATTTTATTGTTGAAATCTTTTGTTAAGCTTATTCAACAAGGAAATTTATAATGGCACGAATAAATGACGATAGATATATGAGATTAAAACGTGAAATGACAAGCAATTCATCAGTATCTTGATTATTCATCTCTTGTCTTATTTAATTCTATACACAGCTTTAAAACACTTGTACTCTCAATAAATTTCATGTTCTTTTATGTCTTATAGTGTTCATAGTTGTATTGAATACTGTCTATGATCGATCTTCTACGATCCAGTCTTGAAAGATTCTTAGTTTTTTTGTCAAATGATTTATCCATGTTCGATCTAATGCTTAGCTGAATTCGAAATTGAAAAGCATTTAAGAATAATCTGAAGAATTCTACCACTATTTAACATCTAATAAAAATCAGTAAAATTCAAGTATGAGCATGACTCAAAATTCAGACAACCGATACAAATTCAAAAATACAGCAAACTAGTCTTCTTGAAAAATTAAGAAAAAAGAAATAATAAAGAATATCATTATTTTATTTATCGTTAAAAATGGAAATCACAACTAACAGAAACGTTCGATTTAGGGGTGCAACAAATGTTTAATGGATTTGGGATTTGTTCCCAAATCTCTGAGATTTGGACTTGGATTTGGTTTTGGTTTCTGGATTTGGGGTATAGTTAGAACTGAGTTCCTAGCTGTGGATTTCGTCTATATTTGGATCACAGGATTGTTTATATTACTTTTTTCAGCTCAGATTTGGGATTCGGGATTGGTGATACGTTTGGAATTTGGGGTTTGGACTTGGACTTGGATTTGGGTTTGGGTCTTAGATTTGGATTTGGACTTGGGATTTGTTTCCGATCTAACATCAGTCAAATTTTGAAGTCGTGCTACATTGAAACCAAATCTCAATCCCAAATCCAAATCACAAACACAAATCCTACCCAAATCCTACCCATGATGATACAGACCAAATCCCAAATCCAAATCTAAGATACAAATCCAAATCCAAACCCAAATCTATACCAAATCTAAACAATTTTATATCAGCCTCGAAGAATTAATATTCTTCTCTCCCTTCTAAGACTTTATATTAAAAATTCTCATCAGATTTGGACAATTTAAGACCAAGCCCAAACCCAAATCCAAATCCAAATCTCAGTCAAGAACAAATCCAAATCTATTTGCACCAAATCCCAAGGCCTTGGATTTGTTGCACCCCTAGTTCGATTAGTCATTTTTAAATTTAGAAATATGATGAATAATCATGTCGCTTAGTTTAAGACGACTAATTTAAGAATATGTCAATAGCTTGATACATGAATGTATCTGATATGTTTCTTTTTATCGTTGAAAAAAGCAATTTTTAACAAGACAAGAAAACATACATGGAATTTTAAAAGATCTATGTCGACAAGATAAATTTTATAACATAGACAAGACAGTAGTCTGTTCTTGTCCTTATTCTTATTTACTTCTTCAGTAATTACATGAATCTCATATATATATATTATTGCAATTCTATATTGTAATCATATCATAGAAAACAAAGATGTGTTTTCATAATAATTAAAACGTAAACGGAACATTTGAGTCATCTAGTATTTTCTGTTTCTATATAATTTACTTCTTACTTGTGTTGAATTGACAATTGAATAAAAATAAAACGTTATCCTTAGTTTTTAAAATATTCTGTTCATCCTTAGATGTTGAAATTTGTATTTGATTCCCCCAATATCTTAACTTGAACAAAATTGATATATCTTCCATTTGAGCGGCTATTGTCTTACATACGAAACAAATGCAACATGATATGTAAGTGTGCCATACCTGATGCGAGTATTTATAACTGTTGCACTGAATTTCATAATACACCGAATATATTCTTTTCAGATAATGTGAGTGGCTTTCTTTTATACTATCAGATGTAAACATTTTTGACCGAAGGAATTCATTACATCGAATAATCGTTTTTCTGAAATAAAACTGTCTACGTAATTTTGCCTTGAAGACATTTTAGAAGAAATGTTTTCCATCTTCAATATTTATTGTAGAATATTAAGAGAAAATATTGCTAAACTATAGTTAATACCTTTATGTCAATTTCAAACAACTCGAACGGATTTCATCAGGGACGTCTATAAAAAAAACAAGTACTGCTATCAATACGAAACTAGAACAAAAATTACGATTTTTAGGGCAAGTAGTACTAATATGAATTCTGCACTATACAACAGAACGAAGAAAGACTAAATTAAACAACCAATTACGAGTGATGCATTTTAATGATCAGCTTTTTGCCTACACTGAAAAACCAACAACGATATGTGTATCTTACATTACGCACGAGACAAACAGAGTAGCGAATTTCGGTGAAGAAGTTTCTTTACATTCTCGAGAGAATGACACATCACTGTATAATGCATGTTCTTTGAAAATATTTAATAGATAGGATATTGGAGAAGAACGAAAGGTCAAAAATAACCTTGAAAATCAAAAGAGATGACAACACTGTGTTAGATATGTGTAATGGAACCATTTGCACTTTTTCATTACTATAGACACTTTCTAACTAATCTTGTTGTCATGAGATATAGGATATGTTATCAGATGTTTCATTTAGAAATGATAGTATGACACCTATAAGTATTCTTTTTATACTAACTTCAGAGGTAATCAATGGTATCACAAGCATAGAAAAAGATTGCCGAATTTGAAGTAATTACATTCATTTCTCTTAAAAAATTGTTGACCTCAATGTAAATCCTATTACAAATATTCGTTGTACTTCAAACTCGTTCGTTAAACAAAAATTGTTTCTGACATATTCGATACGTCTTAGATGATTGATAATAAATCCTAAAAATAACCTGCTTTCCTTCATTGACGAAAAATTAAATTCGTCTATGACTAAGTTACTGGATAAATTTTCTTGTGAATGATGCGGATCTTCGTCGTTAGCATCTGTTTAATTAAGTCACTCGACTATGAAGATCAGCAAAAAAGATTTCGGCGAAAATGATTTGAGAATACTATCAGATTGATTCTGATTGATGATGAAAGAAGTTCATTAAATGTGACCTTCATGATAGTGTTTTTTTTGACACTTGTATCTATCTTCTAAGTTATTAGTATTATGTCTTATCGTCTCTTCAAATGTAGAAAAAAAAATTTCATCACTTGATTATTGTATTTGGCTAAATCGGACTGAATTGTTTAGGTCACTTACGTATGTATTTTACAGCCGTTTGTTATTAACTATTCATAAGACATAAGAAACGATCGGCTATCGATAGAAAGGCGTATCATTCAACTTTTAAAACAACCATAATCACAAAACTTGTTCTGAAAATGGATCCAAACTAATTTAGACTCATTTTAATGAATTTTTTCACAAAGAAACAGAACGAGAAAAATATTTCGGAAGAGAAGAATCAGGAGGAGGAGGGTAAATGCGTCGGGCTTATGGCGATAGTCCTTTTTCTGTGCCGATATCAATGTCTAACTATACAGTAGACAGTGATTTTTTGAAAAGATATTTTCTTGCAATAACGATTCATTGATGCAAAATAAATTATCCATATGAAAATCGAGAATCTAATTTCAACCATCGGGATTTAAATTCAAAGTGCTCCTATTTTATCTTACACCTACGAGTGAATTAAGCTTACTTATTGTTCACTATTGATACACATTGCTCGAATAATCGCATGGTAGTGTACTAATTTAAGAGATCACTTCTATTATACTACTAACCGAAATAGTAATTTTTAAAGATGAATAAAACGGCGACGAGCATTTCGCCAGCAAACTCGTTTGAACTTCGCCAATTTACAAAATTTTACTGTACTTTCCCCAGCATACCCAGTGAAATTTTGCCATTGGAGAATGTACTATAAGTGAAATTCCGGACCCAGAATACAAGTGTCATATCATTGTTTAATTAGCAAGCAGCCAAGAGCAAGAGTTTACGAAGGCGTACTTTGAATTTTTTTCTGAAGACAATCGAATGCTGCTTTATTCCCTCGAGTGTATTCATGCATTGAATGGTAAAAGTCACACTTTTTAGTCGTATCTATGAAATGATATGTAAATAATTCTATGAAAACTGATAGCTGATACAATAAACTTGACTTCAAGTGTTGCGTAACACTTGTGTCTGATTTGAGTTTGACGAAAATGATCCAAAATGATAATATGGTAGAAGAGAACGTTGAATTCTTTTCGACGTATCAGTGACTGGTAACCAATTGACCAGTACATATTATTCTTCAACGAATAAAGGAAATTTCCTCATATAAAAGAAATATCTAGTAAAAATGATGTCAACTGTCAACTCCACAAACTATTCGATAGATATTAGTATCGGTTCTTTGTATTCGAGCTTACACACCATATGCATAGGTGAATATCTGGAGCTTTTCTAAAGCGTACATGCGAGCTTTAAACATATTTCATTTCGAACGAATACTGATGCATCCTCATCGAAAACAGAAAACGAACTTTCATTGGATGTGTCAATGTTGATTGGAAAGAAAAAAGGTTACATGTATAACATCTTATTATTTTGTCGATATAATCTTCTCTTTTTTTTCCTAAAATAATAGAACAGTATTTATCAAGAGTTATAAAACAAGATTAATTATTTGGGCAGTTTTCCTTAGAATCTCTAATTTGTTTTTCGATGTTGTCCATTAAAGCGCTGCTTTCATTAAATAATTAGTTTACAACATTTAATTACATTAGCAGTCAATTAATATTTACAGAGGTTCGTTGAATATAATTTTACATTTTCAATTTTTCTTCGTCTAAGAATATTGCGTGCTGACTATAGAAAAAAAAGTCTTTCAGTATTTTTGATAGATACAATGATTCTAATTAATTACTAACATTTAATCCGTAGAGGAAAAATAATATCGTATTTCGAATCTCAATTAATGACCAAGCTAATTTAATAACTAATCATTAACTTAATTTATATAGGACTAATGATGAATATCAGATAAAATATACTGAATGCTAGCACTGACAAGAGAATGAATGGGTTTGTTTTATAGAAGATCATAACAGTCGAATTTTGATCTTTATTTCAGATCGATTGATGTCAATTTATGAATAAGTATTTAAATAAAGGTTAAATAGTATTATTGCTCAGTGATCATTTACAATTTAATGATACAATTGTCGTATGAGGAATATCTAGGACTGATTTTCATCGATGAGCTTTTAATGTTTGCATCATATTATGACCCACGTTGAGTACTTAATAATACGAATGAAAAATACATGATAAGAAAAATGTCTGTTACTATTTTTTTCTAATGAGGATTATTTTCTTGGAGACTAAGTTCTTAATTATCCTTCTTCAGATCATACTATGAGGCGAAGTTAGTACTTGCTCGCTGTATAGTGATAACCGAAAAAACAATAACACTCCGCTACCTCTTATGCTAAAATAGGTAACGGAAAGAAAATGAATTGACGCGCACTGTATAATTATTTGCCAAAATAGATTCACCGAACATCGATAATGTTAAAAATCAAAGCTCTGATTATGCAATCACACTAAAGTAAAATGCGTCGCACTGCTTATGTGCCATGATCTTGAACATAAAAATGTGTCACAGTTAGAATGTGTTGTATGAGACGTTGTCGCGTTCTGCTTGTTAGCTATTCTTTCAGCTTTTTTTATGCATGCACAATTGTATATAAACAACATGATTGAGCACACAAAACATACATTTTTGAAGATACTGTCTTCTGAACTACTTCAAACCGACCAATCAGTTGAGAACATGCTAATCTCGATTGATGACCGAGAGAGGACTACCCTGAAGCGGTCTGATGGATATCGGACCAACTCAAGACGAGTTGAATACTGTTATGTAAAATGCGTGAGTGATTCGAAATGAGAAGACTTAAATGGAAATAAATCGAGAAAAGCTATTGGGTCCTACTACTGAAAAGATGATAAATGCGCTGTGTGATTGGTTCGAGCCAGGCTTTTAGAATGTGTGGCATGTGTCCGTCGTGCTCTTTTAGGACAAAATGCATCGCAACGAGCATTTCGTGTCGTACTTTGATGTGCCATGCGTTGTGTCGGAAATTACGACACATTTTAACTTATTGTTTTGATTCATTTGGCAATATATTTATTATACTCATCCTTAAAATCAATCATTCTGAATTGATATAGTGTGTGAATCCATTAAAACATTTCATCGAATGAATTCTATTATTGATAATCTACAATAGGCTATTTTGACCAGGTTTATTTGATTTTCATTAGCTAGATGGAATAAATTCTCTTTATTTTCATTGTATTGAGTTTAATTATAAAATAGAAATGTTCGATTTCGATATTACTTTAGTTTTCAATTAATTTTAATATTTTTTTCTCGTTGAACACTACCTTTGAAAAGTAGTGCCAATTTTATGAGATTTGAATCAACAAATTATCAAATATGATATGTAAAAAGGATTTTTAAGTATCTATTGCTTTGGTTCAGTTGTACCAGGACCCAGTTGAATTGAATTGTGTTCAAAACGACCGTATTCAATGTAGATCAATTCTATGAACAGAATTCTTCTGATATCATCTTGCAACATATTCGAAATTCTATTTTCACATTTTTCTTTTCCATGGTTTTCTATCGCGATACTTTCCGTCAACCTCGCAGATTAACAATGTTCTGCACCATTAATGATCTTCTAGTTTTATCTTACATTCAATCTTTTATAATCTAATGTTTTAGTACATGTATCGAGCATATCAGATTAAATTCAGTTGATACGTACACTACAACATATAAATTCAATATGAAGGATGAAAAGAAATGTTTCAGATAGAATATTTTCCATACATGTTAATTTTTATTATTTCATGAAGTTATAAGATTATTATTAGGTGTTTTTTCTGCTTTTGAACATCACTCTTTTGAATTCAATAAATTCATAATTTCACTCTTAGGTTAAATGTTCGTATGAAATCCATTAAAGCTTTTCGAAATGCCGTACCACCAGCCAATGTATAAATATAAAATGAAACACCATTTTGTATAAAAGCAAGAAGAAGTGCGATATTGTAAAGACAAATTTTTATCGCATCTTCTAATCCGGCTTGTGAATTGAAAGGATGAAATGTTATGTAGAGTTTTTCAATTGCTTGTGGAATGCAACATATTATTAATATGCACACTTCGACTAAAAGCATACGAAGTAAACGACGATCAATTCTCTTTGGTTTTAATTGTTTACATCCAGGATGACGGCATTTATTCAAAAGTTTAACTGTTTGTGGAACGCGAATGTGAGCACGGTGTACATTGGAAACAGTCATGAGACCGAAAATGATCATTAAAATCAATGGAATAGCGATAGTTATAAAGAGATAAATAAAATCAGTGAGTAAACGACATTTGATGGTTTTCGCATAACATGGCAAAGGTCCATCACGAATATTAGCTGCATAGCAATGAAACATATGCACATATGAAACGATGGATAGAATAAAGCAGATGCATATGCCTCTTTTAGCATTTTTCAATGAACTCATCCGTCGATAACGAATATTCATAGATGATAGTAACCATCGATCAATGGTTGCTAATGCAATCAACCATATAGACATTGTTCGCGTACTAAATACGACGAATGCACGAAATTTGCATATCCAATCGATTGATGAAGTCGGGTCAAGATTCCAGCCGGCCAATACTCGAGTAGGTAAACCAAATAGAATAGAAATAAGACCAATCAGTGATGAAACAAGAAAGAGTGCTGCGCATGGATTGGAACGAAGTTTCTTTTTATGTAAAACGAAACAATTCAGAATGTTTCCTACACAACCCAATATTAATATACTAAGCGATAAATATCGATTGAGATGCTCTGATATATAAGTCAATGATTCAATGATATTTGTGTTTGCAGATGATGCCATTGTTGAATGAAATTGACTTTAGTTCTATTGACTGCTTATGAACACGTAAAATACAATTATGAGCTCTGTAATTTACATCAAATCGACATTTCTTTTTCTTTTCAATAATTAACGCTTGCACATTCTCGCTATTCTACGATCTATATATATATGTTTAAAATTAATTATGAATAAAAGGCGTATTGAAAAACAGAACGAACGAAAGAAGAAAACATCTTATATAACATTTGTACTATTATGATAAATCAGTAACTTTCCGGGCAAATTTTTCTTTATTAACAATGAGTTCAAAAAGCATTTTAAAATTTCCGGCACTTAACGAATCTTATAAATAATCACTTTCCACAATCAAATATCTAATGATCAACTTCCCATGGTTCAATTGAAGTCATTTCAATTTAGAAAAAATGTCCAATCTCAGAATTATGGTTTGCAAGAAATTTAATTCTTTGTCACACGCTTTTCTTCTTTATGATAAAGCTTCAAATGAAGCTTTTATTCTTCGTGTAGATGAGTCTACTAATAGATTATCTAAAACAACGTCATACTTATGAAATGGATCAAGGAGATTCTATGTAATGAAATAGGCATGCCAATCTCAACCGATATCTTCACTCTTGCAGATGTGGACAATTTCTTAGAAAATATATCTCTATGAAAAAGCTATTTTTTTGTAGAAATTTTTATAGATGCATCAATCTAAATCAATTTATGTTTGAGGTTTGCTTTCATGAAGGGCAAAGAAAAATTAAGTCAAAATGGTAAATATTGAAATTCTCTCCTCGCTCGTACATATTTATATCTTTGAGAAAAACTATTTGGTATATTTCGAACGTTCATGAATTTTAACAATAGAGTCAAAGCTGACAACGAAAATTTTCCTTATGCGCTATATATTTGGACGACTCTACGATAAACACTTTGTAGTGTTATTCGTACATTAATTTTCACATTATTAATATTCTAATAATTATATGCATGAGTGAGAAAAGACGACTTATATGCGCCATTAAAGAATCGTTTTACGACATGTCTTAGAATTTTCACTATTTTCTCACATGGTATGCTGAGTGTTGAGAAAAATCATTTGACCAAATAATTATTCATTATATTTTTTACGCGTATTGTATTTAAGACGTCATTTTTCATAAAGTATATCATATGAAAAATTTGCAAATAATAGAGAAAACCTATTTTGAAGAAAAGTTAATTTCTCCTAAGGCTATGAAGCATGAAATTATTTCTTGCTCTTCTAGAATTAAAGAAATTATAGCGTCATACAAATGATCTTAGTGTTCAATTATCTCTCTTCAATAGAACATTTTATTTTTGAGAATGGTTGACTCTTACAGTACGTAAATAGTGCGATGATGTCTATTTTCAAACTGATGAATGAATCAAACTTAAAAGAAAATCACAATTGTCGTTATAGCGACGTGTAATGCAAAACTTTTATTATGTTAACTTTAAAAAAATCTCTAGTTTAAATAAAAAAAAGTTAAATGCAAAATCTTTGGGGGATTTCAATGTCGAACACGATCCAAATGTAATTAGAAATGACGAGCATATCATAAGTATTACTTGATTCTATCGTATGACGTATTTCTTCATCGTCTATTACGCATCATCGTGAACCCGGCTATCTTAAGAAATCATGAATTTCGATGAGATATTTGTGGCATGTGATGGCGAATCAAGTTCTAGAATACGTGATGATGTTCTTTAGAAAGTTCCACAATTGAAGATGAATTAATTGTATTAATTCAAACTATTCATTCTTTTAAGGTGATTTTTCTAAATCTTGGCTTCAATATTGTGATCTATTTGTTCGGCTGTACCCTGTGGCTCAACTGATGAACATAATTCCTGTCACATCGGTACCAAACGAATAATTTTTTTCAATAACGAAGAGGGGTTGTTTTTTTCGTTTTCAAAGATTGTGTGTGTGCCAGAGATCCACGAATCAATCAAAAAAGCGACTCATCACCGCCTCGTCATGCTGGCGAGTTGCTCATTGCTGTCTCACCTCGCCTCGCCTAGAGTTTAGAATAAAATAGTTATTTTTAGGTAGTTTTTCAACCACCCATAACAATCACCGTCTTTTCATGTTATACAATCAAATAAAGAACATTTTATAAATTTAAATAAGTTAAAAGAACAAACAATAATGATAATCAAATAAATAAAGATTGGTCAGTTTTTTACTGAGCGTATAAACAATTTTCTGAGAACTGCGTCAGTGCAATTGTTGGACTAGACTGAATAGTTAAATATACGTGTATCCAGAGTGTGCTAAAGGTCATCTAGCAAAAAAAACAGCATAGGTGCACAGGATTATGATCATATGAACTAATTTTTTTCTAATGGTAGAGATACTTCAAAGTTTTTATTCATCAGTAAAAGGTTTAATAACATCAATTAGAATTATTATCAGTAATTTAAAAGAGAAAAATTCACATTTATATGCGAAAGATATACTATAAATCTGGGGTTTCTATAATTGGATGCAAATTCCTCTGTTCTTAGATTTTCAAAATTATGTAATACTTTATTTGACTTTTTGAGTTTTCTCCATTCTATCTGAGTTCCCAAAGTCCTCTAAAATCTGTTTGCACGGAAAAGATCTGAAACTATCAGGGGCGTTAGTTAAAGTTTGATAAAGTACTCCTCTGAACAGTGAACTAAATAGCAACGCTACTCGAGAACTTACTGACAAATCATATTTTTAGAGGTCTTATTTGTTGATCATTTTGGTTAACAGATATTCCATGTTCATCAAGAAAAGGTGTTCCCCGAGTCAAAATACTGGAGAACACCAAATACTGCTAGTCAAAGCATACGATATTTTCCAGTACTATGACTCAGATACCATTAGTTCTTGATAGAAATAGAACAAATTTTTAACCAAAATGATCAGTATAACAATCTCTAAAAATTAGAATTTGTGAATAAACTTTGGGATACATTTCTATTTTTTGTGGTTGACGACTGATAGAAGTGTGTTGGAAAAGGTCAAACTACGTGTTCAAGTAGATGATGCTAACATTCGAGTGTATTAATAAGCTGCTACCACTTGAACAGAAGCTTGGAAGTATACTCATACCATCACGAAAAATATCAGATAATTTGTTCATCACTCTGTAGAGGTATACAGTTTTCTTTTTTAAGCTGATTGTTGAGGCACCCTGCACACTAATTTATTGTCCTGATTCGATAAACTTCATTACAAATGGAAACGCTTAGAAAGAGCTGCATAAAATCGAAAGATATCCTTCAAGAGTTTCCATTTATTCATCAAAAATAACATTCTAAGTATAGGCAAGTCGACTCGGCGATTTACAAAGTCAACTCATGCTCGCCACGGTGCAGAAAATGCCGACTCGCCTCACCTGGTGGCGGTGCGAGGCGAGTAAATTCGGCGATTTTCGGATCTCTGGTGTGTGCCCCTCTCTCTCTCCTACAGGTTCATGCATACTATAACTGAACCAGATAGTTCGTTTCGACGGTATGTTCAAGGCCTAGTCATGAAATAAACCGGTTGCCTCCTGCTTATCATATGCATCGATTGATATATTTTAGCTTGAAGATAATTATGCTTTATGTACCATGTAAAAATTTTAATATGTCAGCTGGATTTGTTTTTTTCTCATAGCTGATAATTGAACGGAGATCGCCAAGTCGCAGTTAAGGATGTCTCGATTACACGAAACTGTGACCTGGTGATTGCTGTTCGATTATCAACAATCAGAAAATAAAATGCGGCTGACATTTTAGACTTTTGTATGTCACATATCTCACAGTTATGTTTATGTTAAAATTTTTCAATCTATGAATGGAGTTTATCAGCAATTTACATTTTTAAGTTGTCCTTTTGTTAATCTAGTTGTTAAATTGTATCTGATGTGGTGGTTTTCTCCAATCGCATCATACATTTGATCTCTTGTTAGTAATCTTTGATGTTTTTTTTCTCGCTTCAGTGATTATTGATGAATTATTAATCATGAAAACAAAACAGTTTTTTAACACGTGAAACGAAGAAGGACAACTGATGTTTTAATAAAATTGCCCAGAAATGCCATGCGTTAGTTTAACTGGCTTGATATTTGTTAACCAATCCCAACTTCAGTTTTGTTTTCAAGAAACAGTTTTATGCGTCAAAATACGAAAGGTTATAAATTTAGAACAATCTTCGCTTGTTAAAATTCTGTTAACATAGTACTAAACGTGCGGGAGAAAAGTTTGAATTTGAAACTTTAAATATAGATTTCACTTGGTTGGTGTTTTATCTATCTTGATCGACTTCTAAGATAAATTACCGATCGATAAAAATCAAATATCGGTTATGATTTAAATCTTCTTTATTAGGAACTGAATATCATTGTCTTCAGATTTTTCGTTGAAATGTTCAATCTCTAATTAAAAGAATCAGAGATAATTTTTATGAAAGCGTTTCTAACATTGAAATTAAGCTTATAAATTAAAATTCCATCGAATACCCTTGATAACATTTCTTATATACGCACAGGATTAAATGCACTTTAGTTTACATTGAGTAAGTATTACATTTCTGTAGAGCATTTCACGATGATTCAATGAGAATTTGACTAGAGTTGAGAAAAGCAATACCTTGTAAGATTTATCAATCTAGATGACTTTTGATGAAATTATGAATGGATAATAGTTTTAGTTTCGCTGTTGATTTCGGTAAATAGTTTACAGTATTTCATTATACACAAAATCAAGTATAAATTTTGAGAATCACACTGCTTAGGTTTTTTACTTCTACAATCTCGTTACGTTTCATCAAACATCAATACGTGCCGTTGCTTCCATAGAGCACACTGTACTAAGATAACTATAGAATCAAAAATCTTCATGGTATTTTACTAACAAGTAATGCTTCAAGTTACGACATTCTCAGCGTTATTGAAGATAAAAAAAGTTACTGCAAAATCAGTACCACGTCAATAACATGATGGCGCGTAAACAAACAAGAGTCATGGTCGTGTCTCTTATGAAAACGAAAACTTTTTAAAAGAATCTTGTCCAGAGAACACTAAAATAAAAGCAGCACATGTAGTAACAATGTATTTCAGATATCCCAATTATTTTATTAACAAAACGTATTCACTTTTACTGATCTATTTCACGTTAACCCTAAACGTTCACACTCACGAGCGAAAGCTATAAACTCCTAGGCAAAATCTAGACACACATCTTGAGCATCGACTTTCATAAAATCGTCTTTAAGAAAAGTTAAAAGAAAAGGCAAACGTATTTCACATTTCTCACGGATAGCACAAGAAAACGTTCTCACTGTTTGTAGGGATAGTAGCAATGGAGTTCTATTTTTCAGGATTGATATCTGAATATTCTTCAGCTCCTAGTTAACATAAAATGAACTTTTATTCTATCTGGTGTTTTCTTTCGCTAAATTGTTTCACTATAGTGAGTGAATTTCGAATGACGCGATCAAATTTTATTGATCATTGATTGGATTTCAACGATTATTGAGCAATGTATTTAGGAAAATTAAGAACTTTTCAGTTGCAGGGAAACACGTTGAATACTTTCCTCAATACGCGCTAATCTGGAATCTGAATGCGACGGCATGTGACGAAAAATGTGAGCAGCTTTTTCATAATTGGGCAATGCTTTTTGAAAATCATCTAGAGCTTCATAAACGCTACCAAAGTTTTCATATACCATAGCAATATGTGGATGAGAAGGCATGTGACATTTTTGATAGATTTCGAGCGACAAATTGTAATGCTCCAATGCTGAATCATGTTGATCAAGACAAAGGTAAATATTACCAATATTATTGTGTGCTGAACCGATATGAGGGTGATAAGGTGGAAGACATCTTTCGTAAATGTCTAATGCCTTTTTATAATTTTCTAAGGCTTCAGAGTATTGCCGCTGATTCTGATAAACATTAGCTATGTTAATGAGACACATAGCTACATCTGCATGATTATCAATAGAGTTATCGTTCCATATTGCCAATGCCTTTTTGTAATATTGGATTGCTTTAGATACATCGCCTTTGCCTTGATAAGCGACTCCCATACTATTGTAAACATTCGCAGTAATTGAAGCGTTGGATTTCGATGCATCACCATTGATCGCAAAACATTTCTTGTACCATTCAAGACTTGATTCATACTTTCCTTCGCCACTTGCTACCATGCCCAAAGCATGATAACATGGAAATTTATGCGGATGATCATCAGATAACTGGTTTAAATAAGATTTGTAATATTTTTTAGCATCATTCAATTTTCCCATATCGTGTAGAACACTGGCGAATGTGTACAGATTCGCATTTTCATTGCCAAGCTTTTTTTTCATGTGGTCAAATAGTACTTGCAATTGGGTGTCACTATTGGAGCATAATCGTAGATAAATCTTCCAAAGTCCATCTTTACCAGGTTTAATGCTCGTAACTTGAAATATTGATCCAATCATGAACAATACTTCTTTTTCATCGTACGCATTGAGTTGTGTGATGTTACTGAAAGCCTTCACATTTTCCAATCGAGAATCTGCAGAAATATCGAAGAGCACACGTTTATGTTTCGAAGAGTGGCCATCGCCCAAAAACGTTTTCGCTATTTTTGCTTTCAAACTAGTCGTGAAAAAGGAATTTATTGAAATAAATCGGCCAACACATGTACGAAGCATTTGAAATTCTTCATCTGAAATCGTTTGGCCACGATAAACATGAACACTAGATAACGATTTAGTTCTCTCTATTTGTTTCGCTAGATCACGAATATAAAATCGAAAGAGATACAATAATTTGATATTTTGAGTTCGAAGTGCTTTGTTTAACATTTTGTAAACAAAGGCATTTCTCGTATACCAATTTATTGATAGGTCAGGTGTGTAATTATGTTCGAAGTCGTGTACGTTTCTTAACTTCTTAGGTTCGTTTGTGTACAACCGTTTAAAATAGTCAATGAATTCTTGTTTTTCATTCGAAGATGGTTGCATTCGAATGAGGCAATCGATTAGTAGTTGAGCATGCACGAATTGTCCGTTTATTTCAGTAAACTGTTGCTCGACAGTAAATGGATTAATCGCACAATATTCGTCAGCTCTATGATCGCTATTTCGTTTGTTTTCCGTTTGAACGGAAGTAAACAAATCATTCAAGCTATAGATGACATGTTTGACCTGAATAAAAATATGTGTAGTTATTTTACAAAGTATTTGACAATCATTATTGATGAGGTGAGTTCGATTTCCACAACTTAATATATGAAGCAATGCGCATTCAACGATGAAAACTTCTAACACTAGACTTCAGGAGTCAACCGATTTATTCTTTCAGGAAGAACGTCGATAGAATCACCCTATTTCATATAGATTATTCAAATGTCAGGCTTATGCGGACAGTAAGCATAATTAACTTCGATTCATTGTGAATGAGAATTTTCGTAAATATTTCCTAGAAAATAAGATGTGAATCTTGTGATTCATAGATTTTAATTTGATTACATCATGCCTAGTTGAATACTTCTTTTCGATAGTAATAGAAATGATATCGTTGCTCTGAGTTAAATATCTACGTATAAGACATGACGTTTAGAAAGTACTGTAGAAATAATTCTGACACTGGTCAGCATGAAAACTGTTTCAAAAAAAATAATATGACGAAAGTTGTTTTGCAAAGACAATTTCTCTTGTTTTCTGATAATATTGCAGGAAATTTTGTGTCCCATTTCTGTTTCTAAACACTCAATGGTCAGAATGCTAGTGAAGCGGATAAATTACATGTCAATGAACTCAACTAGTGCAGTCAATGAAAATAAACTATGAACGTCGATCATGGATGATGTGACACCGATGAAGAGGCCTTCATAAATAGAAAATACATCTATATAAATCGATAAACATATGTATGCTGTACACAAACCTCGAATTTCGCTTCGAACGTAATCAATCGCAGCGTGTAGAAATATTTCATTTTTGTTAATTTTATTAACGTCGACGAAAGAACTAACTATGTAATTATGT